>JAPYYX010002498.1:0-15578 GCA_030522605.1 Cremastinae sp. B BG-2022a | reverse complement strand
ATTTTAAAAGTACTTTTTCGAATATACTCAAAAATATAATAGCCTATATTAGATTATAATTACCTATATTTTCGAATACAATTTTTTTCCGTATGGGAATGCATGAACGGCGCGGAGCTTGATAACCGTGGAAGCATCCTGGAGAGATGAGAACGATGAATGCGAAAGAGAAAGAGAGACACGGAGCAAAGGGTGAGGGATATAAAGCGTCGAAGCTTTTCGCTCTCCCTCCCTCACCGCGGATTGTTTTCTTTTTCTGTACAAAGGAGAGAGTAGACAGAAAAAACGACTCTAAATGTGACAAATTTATAGAGTTCGAAATTTCGAAAGTCCCGTGATCTTCGCTCTATTCAAGAATATATTTCATTTTTTTATTAAAAAAAAAAAATATCGATATTTGTGTCACTTAAGGTTATTATTTTTTGTTACGAAAATTTCATTTTTATTTTTGTATCATATTGTTCAATTATGAAAAGGAAGAAAACCGCAAAAAAATAAGTTCTTGTAAATTAATAAACACGAGGTTCGTATGGATTTAAAAAGTCGTTTTTATCCTCGGAGGTTGAGAGTGTCTTTCGATCTAGCGAAGCAGATGCACTCGCGAGCTTGCACACGGAGAGGATCCAGGCGAGGAGGACGAGCCTCCATGGACATGGCACGCATTAACGCAGAGACCAGTTTCAACCCCCATTTCACCAAGGTACTAACCGCATCCCCTCTCTCTCGCTCTCTCTCCCTCTTTATTCCATCTCACTCGCGCTTTTCTCTTGCTTCTCTGAACTAATGTACATGGCCATTCACGCGTTTAGTCGGGGCCTGTCCTGTATACCAGGATTTCGTGAATGCACCATATAACTTGAATACATTACACCTTTGCGTGTGCATATGTTTATGTACGCGGGCACACATGTCGCTCAGCTATACCTGCGCATAATCGTCCATTTGTCACGCATACTCTGAGCGAAAAGCTCTACCCTTTCCGCACCGTCGAATACGACTCGCAGAAATGTTAAAATTTTTTTCTGATTTTGGTAGAAAATAATAATTTTACGATCAAGAATTAAATTGTTAATAATAATTTTATGATAAAATAATAATGTTTATTATTTCAAAATAATATAATAATTTTATGATAAAATAATAATGATTATTATTTCAAAATAATATAATAATTTTATGAGAACATAATAAAATTTTATGATCAAAAATAAAATTATTATTTTATTTTTCAGACAATTTCCCATAATTCCAACATCGTCGATTATTTTTCATAAACAATTATAACATTCGAATTTTGTGTAAATTTTCTGTTTGGCGATATCAAAAATATTTTTTACCAAAAAGTGTAAAGCATAAATTAAAATTGTAAATAAATTTGCATTTTTTATCATAAAAAACTGCTTTGTATTCTGCAAAGAGGCAAGACGTCTGATGTTGAACTTTGCGGGAAAACGAGAGCACTTTATCATCACTTCTCTGTCTCCGGACTAGACTCGCGCCCCGCGGATTTTCGTGTTCCCCTCCCGAGTAGGCAAAGAGTACGTTCGCACTTGCCTTTGGTTAACGAGCTAATCCGCCAAGGGATTACCGCTAGACCACCGTGAGAATTCAGGGGGAAGGGCGAGAGAGAGACAGAGTGGCAAACCATGAGAGCGTTAGTTTTCGCGTTAATCCTACTGCGATTACTCGGCATTTACATTCTTGAACAATTTGTCTCGTTTTTCTTTTTCCTCTCTTTTTTTTTATCTGACTTCTACACTCCCCCGTTTCGCATCCCTCGGATTTTCTGCTACTTTCTCACGTACCATAAAAAGAATTCCAAGAATGTTTTTTCATCGAGAAAGCTAACAAGATTCGAACTGAAAATAAATTAAGGGTGACAAATGCACTTTCTCGAAGTCGTTTAAAGTCACTTCATATGTGTCCTTGATGTATAAAGGTAGTTGTGCGCGAAAAATTGTACGACGTGGCGCAATTTGGAACGTCGAGTACCTTCCGGTGGTTCTAAAAAGCTCCGAGATTAACGGATGCGATAAGGAGATAAAATACATCCGCAATTATTTTAATAGCCGTAAAGAGAGAGGCGGAGAGAAAAAGGTGGAGGACGAAGGGGATGAGTAAAAATTGAAATTGGAGAAGTTTCTCGTAATAAGGAGAAAATTCGCTACGTGAATCGCAATTCCGAAGGCATTTGTCCCGATTGGCATCCACGCGAGACGATTATTATCCAACGCTTGAAATTGTGAGCTATACCCCGTGAAAGCGGTGTAGCGCTGATGTACCGTTAAATACGACTATCAATGGATCGGAATAGCAAAATTCTGCACAGTGTGGCGCACAATTCAGCGAGTGGAAGAGCTCGACGTGTCGTCGACGTTTTTCCCCGCCATTCTTCCCTCTGCTTCTTCCTCGGATGACAAAAGGTATAGCAAGCGGAAACGGAATACGCGAGCACACGAGTACCGGTGACAAATGAACATCTCACAGCGAGAGAGAGAGAGAGAGATAAAGAGTGAAACTGGAGTCGAAAAAAACGAGAAAAATATGAAAATGAGAATGAAAATTGGTACAACGTTTTTACCTGTGGAACGGCCCTCATTTTTTTGTTCGCGTTTTCTGTGTAACTTTTTCGAGTGTATGAAACTCGAGGAACGAAGACAGCGATTGGCCCAAACCCAAAAGGTAGAAATAAAAAAGATAATTGGTATGGATAGGTACTTTCCAGCTTTGCGAAATGCGCTCTCTCTCTCCTCTCTGGCCAACGACTCTACCAATTTTCATATTTTTCCGCGGACATTCCGATGCGCGGAGGAAAAAAGCGTACGAGAGGAATCGAAGGAATAAACGGCACTGCGACGGACATTTTTCCGGTTTGTCGATAGTGGAAAAGGGACAGAGAGGGAATACGAGATCAGACGGAGATCGTAGCAATATTGAAGAAAATCGAATAACAGAATGAAGAAAATGAGACCAACACCACCTTATATACATATAATTCCCATCTCTCTCTCTTTTACTCTCTTTTTCTCTCTCTTCTCGTTTGCTTCGCAAATATACATATACGTATACGCCTCCTGAAACTTAAGTGCGATAAAAAAAAGTCGAAGGAATCAAGAAACGAGAAAGGGGTAAGAAAAAAAAATGGGAAAGGGAAGAGCGAAGGGAGGAATGCATTTTCCCCTCTCACGGGTTAATCCCTGGAGCTATTCGAGCGTCTGGCTCGATGGCTCTGACAATTCCAGAGATCTTTTCTCTCTCAGTCTCCGCTCTTCCTCGGCACTGTCCTCCTCGCACGCCTCGCAATGAGAATACTACATGAAGATCCTATATTATCGCTCGTGATCGATTTCTCTAGTATGCTCAGACCTTTTCCTCCTTCTCCTCCTTCCTACTCCCCGTCGCTTCCTCTTCTCATGCTGTGGGATTTGTAATATCGCGAGGATCCTCTTTCTCTCTCTATCTCTCTCTCTCTCTCTCTAACCACGACGTAAATGGATCGTAATACTGGAGGAATTTCACGTGTCGGCACTTGGATTCGGTCTCTTTCATCTCGAGCATTATTCCCTTCACCCTTCAGCCTCGCCTCATCCCTTCGTGTCTAAATATTTTCCGGTATTTTAATATATATATCACGCGTGCTTATGGAATATCTATGTACATGCACGAAGCGTATTAGGAATAAATTGCAATTTGCTTTTTCCCGGGGACGGGTAAGGGATTCCAATAAATTTACGTTTTCTCCCTGATCGAATTTTTTTCTTACTCCTCGCGCTTGTCTCTCTTCGTTTCCTCGCACCTTCCCCGATGAGACGTGTTACGTCTACGGATTGAATAATCCCCTCGGGCCTAAAGCACACAGAATTCAGTTTTGCAGTGAAGGTGCGCAGACGAGATCAGCTCCGAGCTAGAGAGAGAGAAACAGAGAGAGAGAGAAAAATAAAAGGAAGAAACTGGTTTAACCAATATATCTCCGAGGAAGTTGGCCGCGTGCGCGCCCGTTGCCAAGGAAATTGAGCCTGCTCGTCTGGAAGATTGTTTCAGTGCACCTATTACCGGTGGAGAGAGGACGCGAGATTCCGAGAGAAAGAACAAACGTCAAATCTCATGGACCAACATTTTTTATCAAAATTCATTGGCTCTCGACTGAAGATACGAGAGGAAAAAGTTCGAAGCGAAGAATTCCAATGACGAGAAAAATATATACCAGTGTAAAAGAAGAGTCGAGGAATTGAGATTTCGGAAGCGTGCTTCAGGGAGAGAGGAAAATAATGTACAAGGTGGATGAAGGAAATAACATTGAGAGAGGGAGAAAAAAGTCTGCGACCAGACGCACACCGGAGAGCTAGCGAAATAAAAATCCATTCGGGTTAATCGGAGTTTACCCGAAACTTTTCTTACCCACGTTGAGCCTTCTTTGGTCACATCTCACGCGAGACGGAGGAACAAAAGAACTGAAAGAGAAAAGGAGCGACAAGTATATACCAGGGATAAAAAAAATAGTAACTCTTTCAGCGATTTCGTTGTTTTTCTTTTCCCTCAGTTTGAGATTTATCCAGCGGGAGAATTTCCAGACAAGACTGGAATTTTGTTATATATCCGGAAAACATGCGTGTGTATGAACGCAAACGTCACGTTCCGTGAAAATCCTCTCACACAAAAGCACCGAATTTCTATAATTCAGTCCTGGTTTGAAAATCAAGTTTGTCCTCAGCTTTTACGGAGCAATTTTCCGGAGTAATTTCCTGTCGGTGACAGGGTTGAGAAAAAAGTGAAAAAAAGCCAGGTGCATAAACTCCCTTGAAACACGTGTCAGGACGTTATGGAAATTCTCGAAGAAACGAGAGGATGGAAAGTATATGTGGAGAAATAAAAAAGAGAGCGAAATAAAAAATTATGCAGGCAAAACGGAAAAGAGAATAAACGACTCGAAGTATAATGTATTTGGTCCTGGGGGCTAATCGTCGAATTCCGGGGAAGTTAGCTGCGTGCGAGGATGAAGGAATAATTCGGGTTTATCGATGACTTCCGGTAGAACGCCGAGCCAAGAAGGAAAAAGACTTTGGGGAATAGCCTTCTCGACGATTTGAGCTCAAAGCCCATCTGGCACGGACTCCGGCGCGAGAAAATCTTAGAAGATCCTCGAGACGAGGGCGTAAACATTCCGAGGGTTTTCCAACGGGGCAGGAGTGGGAGAATTCTATCCCGAAGGAGTAAGTATCTGAAATTCAGCGTGATACACGAAAACGCAGAGAGAGAGAGAGAGAGAGAGTGGATGAGGTAGATAGATAGATAGATAGACAGATAGATAGATAGAGAGAGAAAGAGACTGAGAGAGTCGAATCCCCGAGGTTATGAAGTTCCTCGTGGTCTGCGCAACGTTCGAGGAATCCCCGCTGTGCGTTGCACCGAAAGCCCTTTTGGGCTTCTACAACGAGCTTAGATACACAAGCCGGAGTGCGCCTCGAAAGCTTTCTATCTTATCTTACCCCTCTCTGTCTCTTCTCTCTTCTTTCCTCCCTTCCTGGCGGGCGCTTCAGGGCAGACATTTGCCTTCAATTATAATTCAAGTTCGTTATAACCACGTTAAAGTAATTAATAGTTAACGAGGTAACTAGAGCACATCGAGTAGCTCTGTGGCTTTTCGATTAGAAAACTTGTTCTTGATGCACTCGAGAGCCTTCAAGCTCCACTTGTTCCACACTTCACGATCGATTCACGAAAAAGGCAACGCTCTCTTTTATTTTTCGTAATTGCAGAAGTTTGTCAGTCAACTTCTCCGTGATATTCCACAGGTTAGCACGTGGAATTTCCAGGAGATCCGGAAGCAGAATGAAACCTTTGAGAGCTCGGTGTTAAATTGTTTTCATTTATGAAGAACACGATCGGATGTCGTGAAAAGTATTTCCTTGTAATTTTAGATAAAATTGAACCTGAAGCTCCATAGAGAGAAATATTTGGCTCCGGATAAAAGAGAAAAAAATTAGTGCCAAGGATGAAAAATGTAGCGTGATGAATTTGATCCGGGGTGAAAGAGGGCAAAGAGAAGGAAGGAAAAAATGAGGGCTTCTCCTATCTTTCGGTGACACCTTGAATTAAGTGCGCTTTCAACGGCCACTTTTCCAGTCCCCGACCAACTCTGGACAATATTATTTTTCCCCCTTTATTCCCAGACGAATTTTTCCTTCTTTCCTAAAAACATTTCTCTCTGTAGCCAAAAAGCTTCTTTCTGCTATTTATTTTAACTCGATTTTATATAACGGATAAAAATATCAGATCGAAATAACATTTCATTTTATTAATTGGATTTCATTAAAACCAGAAAAAAGAGAAATGGAGTGAGGGCCGTTTCTTTGTGTTTTTAAATTGTTTCATTTCGCAGACTTTCAGAGGTCGATCGAATGCACTTTTGTTACTTGTTTTATCAAATTGTTCCCTCTAATTAGCGTAATTATGATTGAGTATTTCTGGGTAGAAAAGATGGCGAGGGATATTTCTTTGTCAGTAATTTCTTTTTTGTTCTCCCATTTTTTCTTCATCCCTTCAGTGCTCGTTACCGAGTCCGAGTGAGCTTGAATCGGGAAGGATATGTTTTTTACCCAGTTTCCATGCATTCATGTCGTAATGGACAAAAGAGAATAATTCAAATCTCGAAAAAAGATTTTCCCAACGCTTTTTCGTCAAAGTAGGTAACTAAGCTCCACCGCGGTTAATTATTAACCCGATGTGAAATCCGCTAGCGCAACAACGTATGGAAACTTTGTTCTGAATGGACCGACTGTCATATCCGTATTAACGTTATGACGACATTGTTTTTGTTCTAATAAGAGAGTACGCAGTAATAATTTAAAATAAATAATGCACGAGCAAAATGATAAAAACCATATAGCCATAAAACAACATCAAACGAAAATCAATGGAGTGATACTATCGATTTATGAGAATGACGCGGATGACGTGACTTTGATCCCGTTGGTACACGTGAAACGTATAATTAGGAATAAATAATCTATGAGGCTAGATGATCTGAGTATCAATTGCTGCGTCTACGGTGACCTTTCCCTCGTGCAACTTCGACATTCATTTGATAAATGCTCCCGGTCGCAATCGACTCTGTATTCAATTACAAATGATCAATCAACGATGTGGCAACGCTATTAACGTAGCGAATAGACCAAACTAGACATTCTACAAAGCTGTAGGGAGAGAGAGTGAGGTCGACAGACGCGCAAGGACGGAAAATCTATCCATATAAACAACATTTGCTACCTCTCTCTCTCTGTCATCCTATCTCTCTCGTTCTTTGCTTACATCAAAAGCTACGTATATGCATTGGCGTATCGATCGTGTTGTGTCCACACGGGTTCCCAATTATCCAAGTCATGAAAGGGATGATCGGTTCACGGTGAAAGACAAATCACTAACCCTCCGGTATACGTATAGGGCCTGGTTGCTTCTAATATAACAAGAATCTTCGTAACGCCCTGTGGGATAAACTGTTTCAAACGTACGATAATTTGGTGAGATCCGGTAAATCCTCATGTCGCTATTTCAAACCTTCCGGCATCATCGGATTCTGTGCCAAATGATTCTTCAGTTCACTCATTCGTTGACGGATTTAATGTCAGATTACGAATTTCATGATGAATCATGTAATACCAAAGTTTTACGATGTTGAACTAAGGATTAAAAGGGTTTAAGCTGAATTAAGTTAAGTTCCAACAATTTATTTCCATCTTGATGGAATGGTGGGTCGCCAAAAACCGCGTATCGATAAAGAGCGAGCAAAGTTTTTGGTTAACCATAAACGTGCGTGTCCCTTAATGCAGAAGCTCACCTGACGGAAATGTGTACAATGGGAACAAAAGGGTGTCAGAGGGGGGGGGGGGCAAAGAGTACTGATGGGGTCACGAAATAGAGTTTACACGATTGGATATAGGACGATTGTTGCTGGGGTTAACCCGGCGCGTGGTCGGGTAACAAATCGATCGTAATCGCGAACGAGAGGACGGACCGAGGAGCCAAAGTCCCTCGACGCGATTCAGCACAACCGCACCGAAATCTACGTGCATACATATATTTATACACATGACATCGAAGAAGCTTAGCCTCCATGTAGAATTACACAACCCTCGGAACAACTGGTCCATTCGCTATGAAAGCTTCTAACTCCCTCCGCCTCATCCCTCCATTTTAACCATATCTACAAATCGAGGTCGATCGAATCGGACACGTTCCCAATGCGTTGTGGTACAATTTCACACCACTCATGATTCAACAAAAGAATGCAAAATAATGTTAGAAGACAGATAATTTATCATTTTTGGCATAAATTGCAGAACTGTCCATATTATATAATTTTCCGCATGAGTTTTTAGGTGTTCAATTTGTACAACTCCATCTTGCTGGTTTAGAGTTGATCATTCCATGTGTTCTGTGTCCTTTATGTTCATCGCTGGTGATTTTGTTTGAGACCTTAGGTTTAGAATTTCTACTTTTAAATTGTATAATGAATTCAATTGCACAAATTTGGTCTTCCAATTTGCTTTATAATGATTTCATCATGGTGCAATGAACCAATTGATCAGTCAATTTCTTTGCTGTTTCATAATGAATCAACATGTATGACTTACAGTTAGTGTATTTATTATTTTCTAGAATTTTTGCAGGTTTTGGTAATTGATTTCAAATGTCATTGATCTATGCAAAGTAACGGATCATCATCAAATGATGTTGATTTGTGATTGTAATATTTTCTATTCACTAATAGAGCGCTATTCAGTAATAGATTCTCTTCACTTTGTAGACCAGCATTGCGAATAGCAGATCCAGAGTGGATGGAATGAAAGCGGCATTCGATATATTTCCAGGGGTATAAACGCACGGTGATTTCTACAGTTTCACCCTGTTTGCCGTTTCTCCGAGTATCTCGAAAACGTTGATTCCCCGAACGTTCGAGAGTTCGAGGCTGACCGTCCGTGTAAACACCTGTCGTCGTCAGGAAAGTGGACCGCGTCGAATGCGAAACTTGCGCGCCATCTATGACCCGAGTGAGTACGTGCGAAAGCCGACACTTATTGGACATTCTTGGTATCAGAAGGGCTGGAGATGATAATCTCACGCGATCACCTTCGCGCCCTTCTCGGCCGGACGATTCTTGATTGCTGGCCAAAATTCTCCTCACATTCACAGGCAAAACCTCAATTTACGTCCTCTGTTGTTAATTATATAGCTCTTGATTAAACCTTCATTATAACCTCGGGTTCTCACGCGCCCGCACTTTTCAATATCCCTGCGAAATCTCCTTCGTTATTCTCACTATTATTATTCCGACAAAAGCTTTCACGCTCTTGCGCTCATTTAGTAGGTCATCCCCCGCATAATTCCGTCTATTATTCACAACTTATCTATTAATTACGAACAAAACACGATGAAACTCGAGACATGTATTTTTAATATCACGTCCTTTTTCTTCTTTTTTTTTCACAGTGTCCATTTTTGCGCTCGATTTGTGATTCTTGAAATAGATCCAAAGTTCAAAGTTCAAAGGTGAACCTTTTTTTCAAAGGCCTCTTTTCGCTCTATCGGGCGATGGAAAAAAATGTATTTCGATCGTTCTAGTCGTGAAAAAAATGAATATATAGAAAAAATCGTGGTGTTTTTCGGAGGTAAAGACGAGACTTGATGAATAACGGGTCATTGGCAATTTAGCGGTAGACTGCTCTCGCTGAAGGCACCCATTTTTTTCTTTCTTTATTTATCCACATGCAAATCGCACGCGTATATATGTTTTGTATGAATGATCGCGAAAGGGTCGAGGACCGACGACCGCGCTTTCATTTTTTTCTTTTGATTTTTTTCGTTTCTCTTTGAAAATCGATCAGCCGCGATAGCTTGACATATTCAAGTCGTACGAGCGCGTTACAGACCTACGGAAATCCAATTTCCACTATTTTTCACGTGCAACGCTCATGATGAAATTTCACCGTATTTCATCTCTGTATCCCCCTGGCGTATATATAAAAATAGTCAAAATTGCGCACACGTATACATTTTCTCGTGAAAAAAATTGAACGGATGAAATCGAGTCCGCGGATGAAATATGCGGATTATTGACGGCTTGTGCGAAATTTTCCACTCTTTCCTCCTCATTTTTTTCTCTATTTTTTTCTCTTTGAAATGCTTTATCGGCAATTTTCGTACACAGCGAAAAATTCTTTATTTTTTTCATTTTAATACGAATTTCACGTATAATTCGATAAAAAAGTGCTCATTATTTTTCGCAATCGCTAAATATGAGACTGGTTTTTTAATCCTGAAATCGATAGAGACTCTCGCGAGCATTAACGCCCCGTTATTTCCGTAAACGGGTATAAAAACAATGTGGAAACTTGAATGTAGCGGAGTGAGATTTACGCTTGCGTACTACGATAACGATAACTGCAATGAGAGTTTGGATTTCTGTTGCGATTTTGCCCAGAGATAAATATAAATAGATGCGCTGGGTGTACATTTAGCTGGAGTTTCGCGTGTACCGGCTCTGTGTACTCCGTGGCTATATACAAAATCGATGGATTTTGCGTCACATTGGGTTGTCTGTTAACCCGCAGCGGGGATCGCGGGAGGCTTTTCGTCCACGCCTCTCCAAACTAAATGGCCAAATCTCTCTTTCGTTCTCGCTCCGTTGTTCGCGAAACTGTTTCGAAGGCATATGGAAATTATGACGGAGCGCATTTTCTCTCTCTCTCGTGCCTTCTCCCGATCTGCGCAGCTGGATTCCCGATATTTGGCAAAATTTAGTTTTGGCAATCGCAACGACGAAGAGGGAAAACGAGCGAGGGGCAGAAAGCACCGAGAGGTAGATAAACTATTGATTGGACGTTTGTCTCGTATGCATATCTCTTGCGCATATATTTTTACTATAGCGACGCTGTCTGTGTGCGCCGATGTGCCACACCGCACACCACCTCGAATATAAGCTCTCGGATCCTACCCCGCCTTTCTCTCTCCAAACCTCCAATTAGCGCAATCATTATCCACTGCTCGCTTTTTTTTGTATTACTGTGGATTAAAGTCTACGTACTCGCAACCATTTTTGTACCAATATTTTTTCATCAGGAATTAACAGAGAAAATTGTCAACATTACTGGAATAAGACTAAAAATCAACAGCACGAAGTCCGAAATAAAAATGCAATGAGTTTTGAAGTAAAAAATAAAATAAGTACCAATGTCCATTCACCAAAACTTGAAATTAGTGGTAAATTCAACAGAGATGTGACATTTGGATTCGTACCATTATACTCTTCGCTTACAATTTTCTACGTAAACTGTAATATTCCACAGGATATGTACAGAAGTAAGATCGGGAAGTTTCGAGAGCCAAGAACGCGGGGTGTATAGGTTTATAATACAAGGAAATAGGCTTCTGGATGGCTTACAGTCTCTCGTGCTCTCGTAACTTTGAATGTGCTATTTCAGTCGAGTTTAATTAGTAGGAACGGAGCGTCGAAGATCAACGAGCTGGCCGCAAAGTAACGTTGCAGCTCGGAGAAATGGATGGCAATGCCGGACTGGTGCAGTCTCGAGTGCATTATGCAATTCTGTTTCGGAGTCTGGGGTAAAATGGACTTTGCAAATTAATTTGTAGAAAAAAAAACCGTAAAATACCGCGGTTTCAATGCTGTTTACTATTTACTCATCCAAATCCTTTTAAAAACATAAAAAAAAAATTATTTTAAAGTTTCTACAATATATTATATAATAATATATCAGTAATTACGTAATAGTGTAAATTATAATAAAGGAAGTGGAAAAATAATGCACATAATTAATAATCAAGAGTACAATAACTAATGAAATCGACTTTAAATTATCGACGGTTAATAAATCGATTGTCAATAAATTGATATAAATAACAATGACGAGGATGATGTGGAGAATAATAGAGAGGTTACGGGGAATAGGAAGCGAGGCTTGTAGAGAATAGAGGCTGTCTGTGCCGGAGCAAGCCAAAGCTCTCGGACTCCTGTATATGTCGGTGCATAATAGAGGCTGAACGAAGCTCTCTATAGCGAGCGTTCTTTCTCCGGGTATCCGAACACGTACATACATACACGTATATGTATATCATCCTCATACACATGTAAATAAAATACATATGTATATTCATATATGCGAGGGCGGTCCATGGATATGTATTCATTCATCGTTATGGCTGTTCGCATCGACAACAGCTTTGTCTTTTACCCGTACGAGCGAAGTGTGTTCTCTCCCGCATCCGAGAGATTTTCGCAGTATCGAGACTCGATCGGAGCTCTCTATGACGCTCGCTCATCAGCGAGATCCCATTATGACGGGAGTTCCGGTCAGTCCTCTCACTTTCACGCTCCCCCGAGCCCCCCCCCGACGAATCTCCTCTCGCTCCGGCGGAAACATTTTTTTCCGCGTGCACCGATACTCTCCGGGAAATAATGAGGCCACTCGAGGTATGAGGTAATTTTCGGAGGGACGCACTTGGACTTGACAATCAACTACCGCGAGGCATCGAAATATACTTCTCCCGTTCCATCCACTCGAGGAGCAAAGCCGATTGTCGGCAATGTCATTGTTCGGAGCAAATCATCCCGAGAGGGCATTGTTTCGCGAAAAATAAGGGATACTGCGAACGGAGAAAAGATTTAGCATCTTTCTTTGCGCACGGTAATTGAGGCTCGATACGGGAGAGAGGAGTCAATCGAACCGTGCATCGCGACGAGAGTTCTAATCGAGCCGTATTTTTCAAGTATACGTATATTTCTGTGGGTTATATCGTGCGTGGACCGGTGGATCGACATTGTTCTCTCTGTACTCCTTTCTCCGAATGAGAAAAAAAGGACGAGAAACTTCTGCCTCCGAGATTTACACTCCGGCAACCCTCCGGAGTTGAATCATTGATGTATCAATCCCAGACGGAGCAATCGCATCACCGGGAATCCCAAACGAGCGCGAGAGGATATGAAAAAAATAAGATTCGACAAAAAAAAAATGAAAGGCACATATTTATAAATCTGAAAATAAAAGAAAATCCTTCACTGCGAAAGGGGTCATCGTTCTCGCATACAAAGAAAAAAAATTCCTCGGGCGGTTACGCGTGGGGTAAAACGCGGGGGTGGAGGATGAGGAGAAGGGGGGGGGGCTCAAAAGGGAGGAAGATCGGGAGGTCGTCCGTTTGTTGAAGAGAGGCGCGCATGTACGTGTGGAGAGAGAGAGAGAGCTCTGATTTGTGTTGAGCCGCATACACGTGAGCGAAAGATGCACCGGGAGAGCTCGGCCGGAGTAAAAGGGGTTCGAGGAACGCGGGGGTGTTCTTTTGAACACGCTTTTACGGTGATTACTCGACGGCTGCATCCGCGCATTGCATCGGAAATGATTTCGCGCCCAATTAAACCATAGGAAAGTCTCGTCGTCTCGCTCCCTCTCGGTTTATCATCGCGATATACGTTTTTTTTTCTTCTCTCTTCCTCCCTCCCTCCCGTCGAGGAAAGGGGAGAAGGAGAGGAAGGGGAAAAACGAGACTGCACAATCGAGCTTCGTCGTCGTCGTCGGCTCTCTCTCTCTCTCTCCCTCGCTCCATCTCTCGTCTTCTCTTCATTTCTCCGTTTCTCTCACCTGCTGCGGTTCTTCCGCTGCACTTATACCCTCGACACGGGGGTACAAGCGCTCCACCTACCCTCATCCCCATTTCTCTCTCATCGCATATATCTCACTCCGAGCTTCTCTCTTCATTTTTTCTTTCCCTGCTTTTCTCTTTTCAGCATTTAAAATTCTTTTTTTCGTCTTCTCTCCCCCCTGCTCACGCTATTCTCAGATAAATCTCCGCGGATTTATAACGCACACGTACTTAACGCGAGAAAAGATATACTTATATAGAGTCGTATTTAGAAAAATTAATCGATTGGTCGAATATTTTAATGAGCTGTGGTAAAATGCATTTCGAGTCAAAAATGCATGTAATTCGATGACATCTGTCATGTCGGAATGTCAAAGAAGTTTTTTTTAATGATATAACTAGCATTAAATTTATCTCGAGACGTTGAAAGAAGTAAAACAAAAATTAAGTCAAGAGCACCAATAAAAAAGTTCCAATAAACTCATCAGTTTGATAAAACGTATCAAGTTTTTCTCTCAGCTAGGTATCAGCTCTTTATAGCTATACAGTAGGAAAAAGTATTTGAGAAATTCGCTGGAAATGATTTTTTACATTCTTCAAGCAGGTTAGAGTCTCCCTCATGCTTTTTTCCACGTTAAGTGCCGTCACGGATTATTCGCATTTGACAATTCGCAGTCTCGAGACGCGAGACCAAAAAAATGCAGGGAGAAAAGTTTTCTCGTTACCGGTGAAAACTTAAAGCAGCGAGCGTTTTCGTTTCGAGTTAAGAGAGGGCACAACTTTCGATGTTGTTGCTTTTTTTCTCTCTCACTCTCTTTCTCTCTCCGTTTCACTCATTTTTTGCAGGTACGTGATCTTCGAGGACTCGGGAAGGTAAAAGAGTGAGCGGGTGGGGTTGAGAAAAATAGAGTAAGAGAGAGAAAGGTGAACATAGAGGAGAGAAAACGAGGGAAAAAACGAGGTAAAAGAGTTCCCCAAGAGCTCAGCGACCCGGAGTCTCAACCTGTTAATTATCGACTCGTTTCATACAAGGGCGAGGTTTCTCCCTCTCTCTCTCTCTCTTTTCCGTCTTTCAGGTTGAGCCTAATCACCCTCTTTTTTCGCAGTAGCGTTCTTCCGGGGAATTCAACCCCTTCTTTCATTCTCGCTCGATCTCTCTCGCACTTACAACCCCTTTCTTCCTCTCATCATCCTTACTCTGGTTTTCAACACGTTTCTCGTCTCTTCTTTACCATCATCCCCTTCATTCCACCCCTCCTCGAGTACACAACTCTCGTCAGAGTCAGCAGAACCGACGACAAGACCTTTCCGCTCTCTCTCTCTTTCTTCTCTTTCTCTCTTGCCTTGGATTTCCAGACATTCTCCACGGCTCACTTCGCTCTCTTCAAGCTCAGATTGACAATACAATGTTCACCGGTACAATGGAATTAACCCCAAGACTCAATAAGATAATCGATCCTGGGCGAAAAAGTATCAGAGAACAAGATACGCGAGCAACAAATGCCTCGACGATTCTTTAATTATTATTTTTTTCTTCGGATCCTCTGTTGCGTATTTTTCTCAATTCAATAAATATCTGACCGCAACGAGACGAATCCAGCCGGTAATTTTTTTCAATTATATCATTATTATTGTGAGGGGAGGCTTTTGTAAAGTTTTGTATATTCTGGCATTGTAAATTATTACGAATAGCAGAGTTAACGAAACTCGTGGGACAGTCTGGAAAAGCTCATGGGTATGGAGAGTTGAAAGAGAAAGAGGAAACAGGAGGGTTGACTATCTTTTCATTCGAGTTACCATTTCTTCGGCTCTCAGCAGAGTCGTGTACCGATCTCATCAAGAGTCGCGGTAGAGACTCGAGGCAAGTACATTTACGGAACGTCAACTGTACGCTCTCGAGCTACCGCTACTCTTTTTCTCCGAGTTTGCTG
>JAPYYX010002497.1:0-15583 GCA_030522605.1 Cremastinae sp. B BG-2022a | reverse complement strand
TATATGCAATATTTTTCGTACTTTCGACCGGCTATAAAGAAAAATAGTATACACTACACGGGCAGAAGTTTGAAAGCCCTGAACTGCGCGCCATGATGCGGGCATCATGGCGCGCAGTGCAGGAATTTCCAACTTTCTGCCCTTGTAGTGTAATATACTATTTTTCTGATTTTTTTATAGTGTGAGAACAAATTGACAGGTCAGAGTTCGAATTTGACGATTAAACTGATTTTTTTTGACGTTTAATCGATACGTACTTTTTGCTCAGATGTCTAGACACGTCGGACTTTTTGAAGCCGTCGAGGGAATAAAGCCTCTTGGCGAGTCTAACGGCCGATGGCAAATCAACGGCTTTTGGACTGTAGTGGAAACTGTGCAGGCTCTCGATATCGCTTTCCTCGTCAGCTGATTGAGGTGGCGACGGTCCGCCTTGTTTTTGCTCATCGCACGTGCCACCGCTGTGAAGAAATTCGTCTTCGTTCTCTTTCAACTCCTGAAAAACAAATTTCGACCCTATTTAAGTTTTAACTAATTATAAAATTCCGCGCTTTGAATTATTGTTAATAATTGTAATAAAAAAAAAGTTTTCACTCTAATCGGATGCTACAAAGTACAACTAGAGAATTCTATTTGGGAAGTAATACTGGTGAGAAACTTATGAAATGAAAAACTCAAATGGAAAAAAGTAACAAAGTTTCTATATCGAACGGCACAATCTAAGAGGAGGAAATGGCATAAAATCTGTTTACTTGTACAGAATTGTTTGCAATGCGATATTCGCCTTCCGTGGATAAGATCCTGCGATACAAAATGAATTTGGCAAATTTGATCGAGAAAGTAATGGATATTAAACCGAAGCGAATGTAGAGGAGGAGGAAATAAGGGGATAATTCTAAATACCTGATAACCACAAAATTCAGGCTGGTTGTCTGAACTCACGGTGGAATTGTTAACGCGCTGATTATTCGGAGCGTTTTGCTGAATAAGGTCCGAGGATCCGGTTTGACTGGTTCGTCTTCTGTTTTGCCTCGGGCTGGTCGTGTTCCTCGCGTTGGTATCCTTGTCAGGTCCCTTAACTTGTATAACTATTCTATGCTCACTGGTATCCTGAGTGTTTGCGTAATTGTGGCTCTTTTTGATTCGTCTCTGGGGCGGTTCACTGGCCAATATTGTAGAGTCACTGTCACTCGGATCACTGACCATCATAATGTCACGTGCACTGAGAATGTCCATGGTCTCCTCGTCGTTGTAATCGGGACTTGACATGTTGCTTATGGCCTCGGACTGGCTGAGATCACCGTTGGTGGGTAAATAGTTGTTGGTCGCTTGGTTGCTCGTCGTCGTCGATGATGAGAGGATCGTCATCGTCGCCGGTGCAGCGGTGACCGTCGTCGCGAGGGTCGTCGATGAATTGTTGGTTACGCTTTGCTGGTCTGGCTGGTGCGAGGACAATTGCTGATTCGATGGCAGCGGAAACCTGCGAGATCCAGAATTCGATGACATAACTGAGGAAGATACGGACGTCGGGGAAGCCGGCGAGAGGGATCTCTGTGGGCTCGTGCCCTCGGTCGACGAGCTACTTGACGATTGGGAGGAACTTCCGTTCTGATAACAAGAGGTTCGCTCCGAGGCGGATGGTGAGCTGACCGGTGCGTTGTACGTCCATACGATACGCTCGCTCGATACACCCTGTCCGCTGTCGGGTCTCGTGTCCAATAGCGTATTGAGACTCGACGTAACGTCGTCGTCAATGTCTATGTCTACGGCGCTCATCGAAGGATCTTTTTGAAATTGCAAATGGTCCTCCGACCTCGACGTTCTCACGAAACCGCTCGAGTAACCAAAATTCGTGTTCGTCTTGTTATCACCGCTCATAATAGGACACTGAGAATTGATACCCTCCCGCTTGCTTATCCCAACCGGTGATGTACTAGCCGAATTCGAACCACCGCTCGTGGTTCCCTTGTAACCACGATGATGACCCAACATTTCGTTGGGACTCGTAGGTACCGAATTATGGTGATGATGGTGATGATGATAATGATTACTGTTGTGATGATTATGATGATGGTTTGCGTAATGATTGTTGTACCTCAACGAATCGACCTTTTTCTGATACTTCGGTAGTAGGCCTGTGCTCTGCTGCGTACGAGACAGATTCAGCATGAGATCCCCGGTCATCATGTAAGCCTCGAATCTGTCAATATTTCACAATATCAGATGTTAAAAACTTTTCGTCATTACGTACTTTCTTACTAAAATATACGGTATTCAATTATTTACCACTCATAGGAAAATGTTTCTTAAAAGGATAAAAATTGTTTATGGAATATAAATAAAAAATGAAAAATATTCATTTTGATATCAAAATTGAATGAGATCCTCAGTCATGTATGTCTCGAAACTGTCAATATTTCACAATATCAGATGTTGAAAACTTTTTATCATTACGTTTTTTTTCTTATTATTATACCGTATTCAATTATTTAACAGTCGTTGGAAAATGTTTCTCAAAGGAATACAAATTGTTTATGTAAAATAGAAAAAAATGAAAAATATTCATTTCGATATGAAAATTGAATAAAATCCTCAGTCATCGTGTAAGCCTCGAATCTGTCAATATTTCACAATATCAGATATTGAAAACTTTTCATAATTACGTTCTTTCTTATTGATATACCGTATTCAATTATTTACCACTCATCGGAAAATATTTCTCAAAAGAATAAAAATTGTTTATGTAAAATTAAGAAAAAATGAAAAATATTTATTTTGATATATGAAAATAGAAAAAAAATCTGACCTAGGTGTATTCTTTTGGCGAGTGAATTTGTCAGCGGAAAGGGGTTCCCACTGGGCTCGCTCCTCCTCCTTGAAACTGTCGATCTGTGGCAGGAGTGCCTCGAACTCCGACGAGCCGGAAGCATCGCTGTAAGAACCGTTGCTCCTTGTGGCATACTGGGAGGCACCGATAGGCGCTTCGGGCGAACCGACTGGCAATTCCGGCGAGCTCGACTTCCTGTTGATGCTCTTCTTATCCTCGTAATTCCCCGGCTGTCGACTGCTCGAATTCTTCTCAGTCCCTTCTCCTTCCCCCTGGGCTCCGGTTCCACCTTGCTGCCGGCAAGATCTGCTCGATGCTTCCGTACACTCGTCTCGCGTACCTTGTCCCGGTGACAGCAACCTTCTCACGTGCGCTTTTATCGCCGGGTCTGCGTCCAATAAATATCTATTTTATTCCTTTTTTCACACCATCGAAAAATATCCAAATTTTTACTACCGAAAATATATTTTATGTAATGATCGTTCATTCATATTTACTAAAACTTTTAACATTATTTTTAATATTATAAAAATTTTACCTATTAAAAAAAAATGAGCGCTAAAACTTTTAACATTATTTTTAATATTAATTTAATATTATAAAAAATTGTATATATTAAAAAGGAAAAAGATGCGCGATTCTTTTTAACGATTATCCAAGAATTTTAACTCGAAGCAAATATCAGTGATGATACATTTTCACAAAAAAGTTGATATAAAGAAGGAATGCAATTCCAGGATGTCCGCTGACTAATCATTTCGATAAAAAAAATGATAGAGCAAATGTTTTTGTTCGACAAAGTTCCTCCACCGTATTAACGAGCGTACGTCTTAAATAATTTTTCTTGCTCGAAGTATGTACGAGATTTTTAAAGTTTTTCAGAACTTTAGGGGTGAAGGGATCTTTTCTCTCTGATATCGCAAGCGAGCGACGATTATGAGATCAATAACGAAACGTGGACTCGGGAGGAACGGTGCATTACGCGACGGTGCCCCGCCCCTGTGTGCATTCGCGAGATGGAGGATTGCAACTGTACACATGACAACGCGCGTAGTTTCGTATAGGTCATTGCCCAACTTCGAGGAATACGAGAAAATAAAAAAAAAAAGTAATAAAAGTAAGATGTTACCTCTCGTTGAACCAACGAGCTGTAAAGTAATACATTTTTAATCAAATATTAAAAAATCGTTTCAATAAAACAGATCTCTATACCTTAAATTTAAAAAATTCTAATGTTGATTATAATTTTTTTCTACTTCATTTTTTATTCGTTAGATTCCATTTCGCCACTAAACTTAAAAAAAAAATTTTTAATATGAATACGAATATAAGCAAAATCTAATTTCTATGTAAATTCATATTACTTTTATTTTATTGCCCATGAATATTAATAATCTTTAATATGATAAAAAAATTGCATCGTCAGATTAAAAAAATTTAAATCGAACAAAACAATTGTATGTAGAACAGAAAATAACAGAATGAGTAAAATTTGTTTCGGAAGTTCGTGAAAGTATTTCGTGGTTGTATGAAAGATAAATATGAAAAAAGTGGAGGAAATCATTGGCTAACAATGGAGAGGCGAGTGGTATTGCCGGGGTAAATCGGAATTCCGTTGAAAACTTTTTCTGGACAATTTTGTATTATAAGGACCAGTGAATGTGTGTCCATAATTATACGAGTAACAAGTGAGCTTATTCCCGTACAAAACCGATACGCTTTTCGTGCAAAATTCCCCGTTTTTTGGATAGTGTGCATACGTGCCTTTCCTCGGGGATAAAAATATTGTGCACAGATCGCAAATATACGCGGCTCGATTTCAAGCACCCACTACTCGACTCGAGCGGAATTTTCCGCTTTAACGAATCTCCCTCTTTTATTTCTTTTTTTTCAATCACGATTTCAAGTCTGAGAAATCAAATAAAAACTCAACATGGCCCATATTATTTTTTACTATTTACCGTACTTATTTTGCGATTTTCGAAAATATAGTTTCACGATTATTCATTGAAATAAGCAGAAAAGAAAATAAATCAAAAAATTAATTTCGAATTTTCATGTTTATTTATATCAAAATGTAAATAAGTGAAAACTGCTTCTCAATATAAAGTCTTGAGTCTTTTAAAAAAGCGTGTACAAGGTTTTTGCATCATAGTTACTCATTTTTGTGTAGCACGTTTTTTTTTAATTTGTATATTCAGGGGAAATGACAGTTCACATTTTTCGTCAGTGCAGATTTTTTGTACTAATGGACGAAGAGAGTGGCCTGTACGTGTGTCATCATCATTTGACAAGAGGGCTATTGTCGCGCTTTAAACGAGGCAAAAAAGGAGAAGCGGACGAAGAAGTGCCCTCATGTGACACACACGTAATCTTCGCAAGTATCTTTCACGTCTATCAAACACTGTAACAGCCATTCAAAATAGCGAGCATTCATTCGTGTCGCATATACGTGCTCCGCTTTACAAAATGTATCTCATGAAAAATCAACTCGTCGTCCTCTCGATAAAACTTATTTTTTCCCAAAAGTCTTGTACACTCGATATTTGACGAAAACGCAAAAATAATTCTCCGAAACTCATTTTAAAAAAATCATCTCTAATATTATATCTCGTTAAAAATTGACTCATCGTACTCTCGATAAAAACTTTTACTCACTCGTACATTCGACACACAAACGCAAAAATAATTCGCGAGAGAAATAAAATCGTACATGAGAATATTTAAAAATAGCATGAAATTTATATTATTCTCATGAGTCGAAATTACAAAATTTAATAAATAATGAACTTACCCCGTCGCAATTTGAGGGTGACCGGATCTGAGGACAGTCTCAGACATTTGAGCACTGAAAAATCGAAGAAAATTTATATCAAGATAACGTTAAATAACGAGGATGAAAAAAGTTCTGAGACATTTAATGAATTGATTTCACTCCAACAATATAAATATACGTGACAAAAAATGCAAGCTCGAAGTATATTTGCGCGACGAGCCACGCGGCGCGACTGCTTCGGACTGAGTCGGACGTTGTTCGAGGAGGTTGCGCGTGGGTAGGGATTCTGTGCACGGTCGCATGTGTGTGAGTTTAACTCCTGCAAACGTCTATGTACAGGATCGTGTGTATGTACTTTGTTACAGCGTATCAAGGCGTGCGTGTATTGGCGCGTAAACGTCGAAAAGAGAGAAGAAGAGGCGCTCGAGGAACGAGAGTCGTGCGTTAGGTCAGGAAGCTCGCTCGCCATGTGAATCCATGCGTTCTCTCCCGCGTTACCACTCAAAGCCTTTCGCTACATCGCCACTTGTTCTTAGATCTTGCCCTGTCCGACTCTGAGGTAAAACGGATCAGTCGTGAGAAAAATATTTTCCCTCGTAATTTTTCATTTTTCGAGCAAAATTTAGGACTCGCAAATTTTTTTATTTTCCACGCAAGTAATATTTTACGAAATATTTTCTCCGCAGTAACGATATGGTGCTACTATTTTATTCGATTTTTTCTACAATTGATGTTCTTAGTCTCATTTGAATAAAATAGCAATAAAAATTTTCAGTATTGACAAACAATTATTATGACATCTCGAATATATTTCGTCAAGGACATTTTTTTCGTCGTTTCATTTTCATTTTAATTTATGAATATGAAAGAAATTTTTATAAATTTTGAGGTGATCTGAAAAAAAAATTATTTTTTGTATGAAAAGTGTATAGGAGTATAAATATGGCTCGTTCGGCGAATGAAAAAATAGAGTGAGGTGTATTTAGTCCTGGAATCTTGTATCGCAATATCAGTGCCTGACGTCTCACCCCTCGATCTCTCAACGAGATACTCCTGGCTGTACTTCCATGTGAGGAAAACGAGTTTTCTACGAGCTCAGCTCAAACTTTACCGAGCGATGAGTCAACTTATTTTATTCCATTTACTTATTTTTATTCCCGCAGAGTCGTATATGCATAGGAATCGTATTCGCGATGAAAAGCGTCGAATGAAAGAGAAACAAAATTATTGGCAAAAATGGTGAAATGGTTAGAAAATTTCTGTTCAGGAATTTCTTGAAAAACGAGTTTTCTGCGCGGCAACCGAAGTGGAAAATTGAGACTCGAATGAACTCTTATTTTTTATTCATTTCTCTTTTTTTCCCTTAAGAAAATCGAGATTCGATCGGGGCGATTCGGTTTGAAATCTCTTGGTTAACCATGAATTGCAAACTGACGCGCGAGAGCGACGAGAGAAGAGGAAAAAAAAGAAGAAAAACGTGAAGCGAGATAAAAATCGTCTGCTGCGCTTGCTTACGAATTTTGTTCTCCTCCGTGTTATCCAGTTCAATTTCGATCGCCATTCTCGACGGAGCCGTCTTGCCCGATGGCACACTGTCACCTTGCATCAATTTTTCAAGGAAAATTGGTCAACGAGCGTGAAAACTAAAATAATGAAAAAAAAGTACGGAAACGAACGGGAAAATCTGTCGTAACCAAAACATTCGTTGCGGATGTGACATTCGCGAAAGGACCAGTGAACCGACTGAAATTAGAAATAAACGAAAGGTTCGGCGAATTCACATTTTTTTTAAATTAAATTTATTAATTTGGGAATGAGCTCGGAAACGATTTCGGTGCTAATTGTGAATCAAGTAATTATTTTCAATTTGATTAATTAAATATTTTTTAATTAACCTTTTTGATGTTATTGGCGAATATGCGAGGGTAAATCTACCATCAAGGTTCCTTTTTTTGTGAAATATTTCACATTCGCGGATTTAACGAATTCGAACCTCAAGGGATGAGTCGAGTTTGATCATTTCAAAATATACATGTCCAATTAAAAAAGAAAAAAACTTGCGTCAAATTTATGATTTTGTATTTTAATGACCTTTAAGAAAAAAAAATCAAAAGTTATTTTAGGTACTAATGATTTTTCTAGTGTACATTTTAATGTAAGGGTTGATTTAAATCTCGACGTGTCCTTTAAGGAGGAATGGTAGGTACAATCCATATCAAAAGTATTTTCGGAACGAAAATTTGCGAATTTTTGACTTTCTAGACTTTTGGAAGGGTTCTGAATTTTTCGTGTATTAACTACAATAGCGATTAACAACTTCCAATTATTAATTAAACCATTTTAGCAATTAACATTGTTTAAACAATTAAAATAGAAAATTTTAGTTAAATGCTTTTAAATTTTGAAATTAGCATTGAACACTCATGGGAAACATGTAAAAAAATTTTACGGAGATGCTACGTTTTTTTTGTTTATGTTTAGAACATTTATATGAATTTTCCATAATACACAATGTTAAAATATAAAAGTTTGAAAGTTCATAACTTTAAAACCATTTTGTGAATCATTCTCAAATTTGGCACAAGGACTTTTTTTTAGCCGCTTTCAAACAAGTCTACAAACTTTTAACTTTTTCTTATCATTTTAAAAATAGGGTCAATTTCTCCTTAAAGGTTAATCTTATTAATTAGAAAATAGTAGATATGAAAAACACATCGAAAATTTAATTCAGTTTCGGAGAAATAATCAGTTTGGATTTATTACACATAAATGTACGTTATTTTCAATTAAAGTACGTTGGCGAGAGTCTGAATATTTTTATCCAAAATACGTGTCACTACAAAGCTACCCAGATTCGAGACTAGATTGAAGATTGTCAATTCTGTTAAAATGAAACTTAGATAGCACATTGATCTTTAACGTCCTGCTCGTAACTGTACGCACATTCATAAAAAATTGTAATAAAAACATAAAATGTAAAAAATACGTTAAAATGTGTAAATAATAAAAATCTACAAAGATATTTTATTTTAAATTATAATAAAAGAATAAAATTTACAAATTCGTGTACGATGAGCGACGAACAGAAACCGATATGGAAATTGGATTTTTTTTTACACTTTCGTCCCTGAACGCATCAATGATGCAATGTGATGTGATTGATGATATTGTAGCCGAGATCAGGTTTAACACGTTTCTTGCATCACGGGAAGGATCATTTATGGCTAAATAAACGTCGGGAAGATGTCTTTTCAGCGTTACCGTCAGAGACCGGTATTTTCCGAAGAAAATCACTTCGAAACCGGAATTCCAGTTTTCACATCACTCTGTAGAGCGAAATGGAAAATATTCCGAGACGATTCGTTTACGTTTTATTTTTTGCGAGTCTGCGTTTCGGTACAGATGTGGAAAAATGCAATTCATGTACTCTAAATTAAAAAATAAAATCTGGCCAATTTTTTTTTTCACTCTTGACCCGAAACACATTAAAAAAGTGTCAATAAAGTTTTACTTAGAATAAATCGAGGGCATTAAAAAATGTGTGTATTCATGCATCCATATGGAAATAAATGGAGAATAAAGTATCCAAATATGATCGACTAGGGTTGTGATTATTAATCATCGCTATCGTAAACTAGAGAGAAAAATCGATATTATCGCTGGTGCGTCATCGGGACTGAGTGGGAAAAACAGAGAGACTTCGCGCTACGATACTCATGAGAATATAAACGCAAAATTATTGCTCGTAATTTGGTAACCAAACTCGAGGTGAAAGCACCGACAAATTGGCCGAATTCTCGCAAGAGCGATCTCAAGTTATTTTTCTCACGAGAGGCTTGAGAACATTTTCAGATTTTACTCGTCAAATTTACACTTGCTCGAAGCAGAAAAAATGTTAAGAAAAATACGTCGAGATAAAATGAAATTTTTTGCAATGAAAAATTGACAAACGTCAAATATCTACAGAATAGAAAAAAATTTCAGTCTTGAATCAATACTTTGAAAAAGAAAATGTAATTATTTAAAAAATTGAACGAAAAATGAGCTTTTTGATTGAACGTTAAATAATTGAGTCCGCATTGTCAATTGTTTATGAAAATTTGATTCAAAAGAGTAAAAAAAGAGATGTATGAGTAGCACGTGGCATTTTAGAGCTCGATTTTCCTCAGTATTGAAGCGTTTAATGGAACAAAAAGGGAAAAGAATGGAGTGTAACGAGCTCACCCTCCTTCGTCGTGAATCGGTTGACGTCGACCTCGTTTACTCTCAGTATAACATCCCCCGCTTCGACCTGAAAGACAAAGAAAATAAAAAATAAACGTAATGAAATTAAATAGAACGGGCTAAACAGAGAGAGAGAGAGAGAGAGCTTGGGCAATGAAATTTTTATAAATATCACGAACAATGACCGAGAGACGATGCAACGACGCCCATTTACGGGACAAAAATCATTCATGAGTGAAAAGGACAAAGATAAAATAGAAATGTTAAAAACACTTCTTTATTTTTTAATATTTCGCATGGATCTTTCACCAAATTAATAAAAATCCCAGAAATTACAAAACAAAATATTAATAAATTGTCTTTAGAAAACAAATTGTTCAAAAAAAATGAAACAATGTAATTATATTACAAAGAAAAAATGTCGGCACTTCAATTTTCCTCCGTTTGAGCAATCTTTCGTAATTTCTTAGACTTTCCACGAACTCGCTGCGAAATCCGATTAAAAATATTTCCTCCCCTTGAGTGAAAAAGAAAACCCGTAAGAAAAACTGTGACGAAGGTAAGCGTTGACGTGTGTCACTTCCGTTACGCGTCAGCTAGTGGAGATTACTCCACTCGCACAGTTACGATAAAAGTGTACTCGCAATCTGTCCCATTTCCATCCTTTCACGATTCTGCACTCGAATGTCTACTTTTCCATCGTCTAGCATTTTTTCTCTTCTCTCTCTCTATTTTTTTCTCTTCCCTTTTCCTTTCTCTCTTTTCCTCCTTTCAGGAGCGTCTCCGTGAGAGTGAAACGTCACGGGAAAGTGGAATCTGCGATGCCTCGTGGATCCATTGTATCTCGATGGATAAGTGGGCGACGTGAGGCCCACACACATGAGCTAAACGCGAACTAAAACGTGAGCATTTCTCTCTCTCTCTCTTTTCCCTTGAGCTCGGAGCCCATTGAAGCTCGATGCGAGTCCATTAAGGTAGTTCTTGACGACTACGTGATCCTTTCAGTGTTTACTAATTGTACCAAGTTTGCTGAGACAAAATTTACTTGAAAATTATCGGTTCATCAGGTATTAATTTATAATCTATAAAATATACCTTTTGATTTATGTCAAATGACGTTAACGAGATGAGCGTCAAGATTAATCCATTCAGCTATAGAATAAAATATTCTCTAAATTTTATATCATTGTTTGGCATTTTTTTCAATGTAGTTCGATGACAAATGCTATTCGAAGATTAAGGTACAAACATTTAAGAAACAATAAACAAGTATGTACATGAAACGTTACTGTGCAAAATTTGGGCATAATTTACCGGAGATATTAATTTTTTTAAATTGCGTTTTCTCCATTTACAGACATCGGTATATATATTGAGGTTAGATATCTAACCTCACTCCTGTTATGCACTATTCGTCAAAACTATCAAAATATGAATTTTTTACTTTAAGGATGTACAAGCCGTACAATCGCCCTGACAAAAGTGAATTTGCCATAATGAATTGTTAAAATATAACCTTCGTATCGTTGTTAGAAAATTGAAATTTTGTATTACGTTATTTACAATCATACTCGATAGTTCAGTTTGATTTTTAATATTGTTTACATGTTCCAATTATAGAAAAAAATACGAACAAAAACTTATGTTTTGAATAATTTTTAAAAGCATATTTATGAATTTTTTATTACAGACAACGTTAAATTGGACCGACTTGAGAATTAAATATTTTTTGAACCATTCAGTTAATCATTTCACAAATTTGGAAGAGAATTTTTAAACATATTCACTAATAATGTGTCAGAATTCCAGCAATTTTTATGATTTTTTAGAAAGTGTCTATGCATCCTTAATCCTGTCGAGAAATAAAAATTTTGTTGAATTCAAATTTAGTCGCTAAACACTGAAAAGCTCACGCAGCCGTCATAGAACTATACTTTAACCCTGATGATTTTTTAATAATATACAATCCATAAATTTAATTACATCGATTTAATACTTTCATGTTTTCAATGCACAATTGTCATATGACTTAGTTTGCGATTCTCAATATGTGTCTTCTTAAATTTTAGCTTATTGATATCGATCGAAGTACTTCGTCTATCAGACATGCGAGCTACTAATAATAAACGCAACGATAGTAATAACGGCAATGTAATAATAATAATAACCGTAATGGGAATATTGGAGAGAGAAAACGGGGATCGGTGCACTCTACGGAATCGAAGGGCAATACTGCTCAAAATACGATATCCCGTATGCGTAAAGTGATACCGTTATTTAGGATGGTTATCCCTTTCGTATATACGAGAGTGCAAGAGTCACTATATCCGAAAACACCTGTGCGAGCCGCCTCAAGAGCTTCTATCTCAGTCTCAAGGTACTCCAATTCGATATACTGTATCAATTATGCATTTTTTTAAGAGCTGAGAAAATTTATAGAATAGTTCGTGTTTTATTTTATAGACAAGGATTATTCGATACTTCACGGGATCGAATTTTTAGAAATCGGAAAATTGTCGAGTTAACATTTTTTTTCCACTTTTGCGTTATATTATAGGTAAACATTTGTTGCGAAAAAGTAAAAAATCTATCGAAATCAATTTTTTAATTTTTAACGACGCTAATGGCTAAAACTTTGTCAGCCAGTTCATCTTTTATTTTTTACAGGATGGAGGGGGGGGGGGGTATCCTAAAAATTTGGTGAAAATTTTCAATATTTCAAAATTTGATAAAATTTAATATCAAATAGTTTTTGCTTTCTTAAAAACATATTTGCTGATTTAAAAATACATTTAAATCAGCAAATATAATTTAATGAGACTCATTTAAACGAAAATTAATATAAAACATCAATTAATTACGTGCAATAAGACGTCAAAGCTAATAATAAGTTAACAAAGTATAAAAAAGAAAATTTTTTCTCAATTTTGGGAGGGGTACCCCATTTTGTTCGCTAAAAAAATTTTTTTTCTCATGGCAGCTGAAAATTTTCTTTCTTTCCTTTAATTGTGATTTAAAAACAAAAGATTCAGCATTTTTAAACCCCTTGGAATCGTCATATTTTCTTAAGTCCCCCCCTATATCCTACAAATTTGAAAAAATTGGCACCATATAGAAAAATATATAGACAACGCGAAAATTCTTAATTCAAAATGTTACCTGCTGCAATGGCAAGTATTGTACATAATCGTATCTATTGCGCCGATCAGGGGCAAACGAGCCATCGGGAAAACAATGAGAAGACACGCGACAACAATCGAACAAATTGAGACAGAGAGAAAAAACGGGCATCCTCGAGCACGAAGAAAGAACTGATCGAGGAATTCGAGGAGACGAAATTCAGACGAAAGAATCATGTGACCGAGAGTCTCGCTCTTGAAAGCTTTTACTGACGACGTATTTTCATTCCCGTTCCCGGGCCCCGTCCGCATTGCTCGCATCTTTTCCGTTACAAAGCTCAGACCGCCCAGACCATTTCCAAGACTAATGCCAACATTATTTTTGTCATGAGTACGTCGACGCTTTTGCGAACGTGACATTGAACCTGCTTGAACGAATTTCTAATGGCAGCTCATTTATCGAGCTTGCAACAATTAAATCAGAGGTTGAAAACCTGTAAAAACATTTTCAGCTAAAAATGATCCTCAATTGATAGTAAATTTGTATGAGAGTGTAAATAAATGTGAAACATTGAAATTTAAATGAAATCTTGAAAACAAAAAAATTTTTTGTAAACACATTTTATGGATTAAAAAAAATTTCGTGTGAAAACACCGAGAAAAGATTTAATATCATAATTTTAAAAACCGTTCAAGAAATGAGTTCAAACGGATCTGACACGTCTCGAGTGGTGTTGAAAAGCTTGTGAGAAGTAAGAAAGTACCGAAGTGTATTGACGTCGATTCTTCCCAGGGTGAAAAGAAAAATCCGAGTGGAAAGAAAAATCAATCAATTGACGAAACATAATAAGAAGTCCTCTTCTCTCTGTTGATGCATGAAAAAGGTGTTCTTGTTGAGTTGTGCAATAAAAATAATAAGTCTGGATCACAATAAAATTTGTGCTATCAATTCGTCACGTAGATTTTCTATTTTTTTCCTCTTTTGTTGCCTTCTTTTTGAGTACACCTTTTTATTCATATTTCTGAAATCATTTCCCTCGTAACTCCCTTTCTTTCAAGTTTTACAAAATGGCTTCTCTCAACGGCGGAAAATCAATAACGTTAGAGTTCTGATTGATTGGCATCTTTGCGATACAGAGTTCCGACGTAAAACTTTTATATTTTTTTTTCAAGGACTTAAAATGGAGAACATTATTGCTATGGAGACAGAAAACGATCTTCTTCAAGAGATGGATCTACATTTTTTCAATAACTCTTCACGTTTACCCATTGTTTGCATATGAAAAATCTACGCAGCGTGCAAGAAAAATATTACAGAATATATTTCACAGCGATGCTTTTTTAAATATAAGAATCCACATTTTTCTCAACACGCGGATTTAAATTGGATTATTCTACTTTTAAATGGTCATGTGAATAATTAAAAACGCTGCATAGCGAATGAAGTTGTGGAACAGTTTAATAAATGCATTTATTAACGCGCTGAAGTATGAGAATCCGAACTTTAAATTTCCTTCATATTTCATCCGCGCATGAACAATCTGTGAAAATGAAAAAAAAAAAAAGAATATGTAAAATTGATGAGGGCTTGGAAGATATGAGGAGCTAATTAAACGACCCATGAAGATAAAGCGTGTAATATCGAATCTTTTTGTATTCGCATTGGAAATGAGAGATCCGGCGAATTGCAACGATCGACGAGGCAACCACACGGCCAATGTGTTTTCGCCTCGACTTCCTGCTCATCCTCCCCTCCTCCGGAAATTGAATCTTTCCACAGATTGCACCGGAGAAACGGGAGATTCGAGGGAAAGAGAGAATAAAGAGAGAGAGAGAGAGAGAGAAAAGTACAAGCAGAAAAAAGAAGAGAATGCGAATCGTATGAAAATAAAACGATCGCGATATCCTGACGACGAAAACAAAACCCCCTTCGGGGATTTCCACCCTGTTCTTCAATCAAAGAACAACGGTCTCTTTTTTTCCAGATATTTCATATTTCTTTTATCGTTCTTCCACATCGAATTTTCTCTAAATACATGAATTACAATTTCAGATCTTTTCTCAGATCTTTCCTCTGTCTGCTATCGAATTCCTCTGCGACACGAATTACGACTCGCATTTGAAGAAACAAATTTTTCGTGGATTCCATTTTTTTCGTTTTCTCATTTATTTCTTGAATCTTATTAATTTCAAAAATTTTATTTGAATTTTTCATCAGATAAATAAGATATCTTGAAAAATAAATTTATTGACAGCAATTATTAGTTTATTATAATGTATATTTAAAATTGAACTTGATACTGATTTTTTGGTATCCTTGCATTTACTTTCAAAATTTACATTTTGTATCAATAGAACGTTATCAATGGCATTTATTTTAAAAAATAACTCAGACGACATTATATTCTAAACATCCGTCGCATATTGTTTGTGGACGAAAACAAAAAACGTGTTGTCGCAAATCCTGGAATCTTTTATTCTTATGTACCAAAACAAATGGCGCACGAGCCTGTACATCAATACGTTTTCATGAAATAAATATAAGGTGGCCCATCAGTAAATTAAAAAACCGCAGATTTTCGTCAAACTTCGCGGAATTGTTATTTAAGTCATAACGAATAATCCCTCACAAGTTGAAGG
>JAPYYX010002496.1:0-15838 GCA_030522605.1 Cremastinae sp. B BG-2022a | reverse complement strand
TCCGCGGATATTTTATCGTGTCACCATTTTTATATCAATATATTAAATATTTTTCAAAATTTTTATTTATGTAAAGGATCTTTAAATACTGTACCTAACGCACCCAAAGGGCATCGTACCCGAATAAAATTCATGTGTTTTCCCTAAGTTCTCGACAGAGGTGCTAAGTAGCTGAGAGAGCGTATCCTATAGATATACTTGTACAGGCTAAAACCTCACGCTATAGATATAGTACTGCAGGCTAAAAAACCTCACGCTATAGATATAGTAGTGCAGGCTAAGTTGAATAATTTTAAATGCACATAACTTTTTATCGGGGGGTGACCGCCGCAAATTTCTTTTTGTATTGAGTTCAGGGAACAGTACACTATCATTTCCACCACCCACTACCCACTTTGGAGGGGGGGGCTGTTATCCGAAATATTACCAATAAAATAATATTTAAACATTCTTATACGGTCTTTCAGAATTTTTTAACAAATATAAACAATTAGAAACATTCATCTGAATTCATTTTTTTATTTTAATACTTAGATATCGATGAGATTAAAATTTAATTTCATTTTTGGAGTAATTTCGAACGGAACGCCCCATATGCCCAATTTTTATATTCTCCCAAATCTTCTCGTCTCCGTAGAAGCTCGTCTCCTCGTATCTTCTCCATAAACATATCTACGCGTGTACGTATCTCGATTATTCGTAAAAGCCCTCTTATTCCAATCTCCGAGACACTCGTATTCTTATCTCCTGGACGTTTCCCGTTTATATAGTAAATAAAAAAAAATAGAGGAAAAGAGGATCATCCTTGTACAAGTGTTTTATCTAGCTGGAAACACTTGTTGCTTCGCGTATTTACTATTTTGACCTGTTTATATTATTTTTAAGATTTTTTACTGACTTTAAAATGATATCTTAAAATTTTTTTTTGAGTTTGAAAAATGAGCAATTTTCGCCAATATTTTTTTCACGTCGTTACGCATTCCTATGAGAAAGCCCGAGGGGAAATTAAAGGGTTAGAAAGGGGACTGGGATCGAAGAGCCGATTCGCCATCGAGAACCGACTCGAGGCCGCGATCGTTTTGTGTCGCCATTTTTTTCTTCCTCTCCTTCGAACTCACACACGCGCGTCCTTGTGTATACTCGCTCTCTCTCTCTTTCTCTCACTTTTGTACTTTTTTGCCTCCGGTTATGTTGCCACGCACGCGATTATACATTTTTATTTTTACTCCTTTTTTTCAAAATTTATGCTCACTCCGAGCAAAGATTTTTTCAACATTTACGTATCGTCGAATTTTTAGTATTAAAAAATGTTCAGCTATGAAAGAATAATTCTAAAAAATATAAAAAATCCCGTAAATCAGTATCTTGAGCACGTTTTTATTCTTTTTCCGAGAAATATAAATTTTCAAGACCATTAAGGAGATGAGAAAAGCTTTTTCCGATTTACGAAATCCTAGAAAAAAGGGATTTTACGAGGTTGTAAAAAATGGAGGGCCATATTCGGTTTTTATCCGTCCGGTTCATGCATGGCTGGGAAAAGGACTTTTATCTTTCGTGATTCATCATTCAAGAATATCCACAGCGTGAAAAGGGTGTTAACAGTGCTAATTGCGGGCGCCTTGGCCAGGCTGCTCGTATCTTAAGCGTTAAAAGGACATTTTCAGTCTGGCGCGAATCAACATTTATTTCAATTGAAAAAAAATTTTCAAACTTCAATAAAACTTATTATCACCATAGCATGAAATTAGCAAGTTCAATTTTATTCAAAATATCAAAAATTTAATTTTAAAAAAAGAATAAAATTTTTTTTTGAATTATAAATTTAAAAATGAAGTTAAAAATGTTTGTAACGCATGCAAAATTTTATAAAAACGCTTGTTTAAAAATTGGCCGAGAGATGAGAATAATAAAAATGTTGGACGAAGGTAACACAATACTCTTTTGGAGTCTGTCGATCGAAAGGTGCGTTTGTGTGCGTATATCGTGAATAAATATACCAGAACCTCGTCTCTAGCCTCTCGATGTTGTAATACGAGACACGAGGGTAGTTAGCATACGCTCGACTAATTTGTGAAATTTAATCAAGTGCTCGCTTCGTCCCCTTGTCTCGTTTCCCCGCTAAAATTTCATCTCCAATCCCGTACTGACGCAAAAAAAACAATATTTTATCTCCGGTTGCGCCATTTTTACGCGTTTTTCGTGCAAAACGAGCGGAAAAGAGATCCGGGAGTTAAAAAAATGAGGAGAGGAGCACGTGCGGTGTCGAATATTGCAAAAAAATATCGCGCTGACAAAAATGAAGATTTTTTGCGAAAAAAAATGAAAAAAATGAAAAATAAACGACCTACAAAAAAATGGTCAAAATCGTTGCTCCGGTCAGGGAGAATTTCCGATTGAGCCTTGGAATAAATTTCAGAATTCGCTGAAAGTATAATAAAGATTCGCGAATAAATATGGCGGGATTTGCGCGTTTTAAATAATTCATCGCGTCGCTTTTCTCTGCGTATATTTGTGTTGGGCTCGTCGGGGGAGGAATATCCAGACGATTCAAAAGGCGGAGAGAGACTGGTGTACGAGTGCAGCGCGCTCGTCGGGCAATCGCGCAGGAAATCTGCGTCATGGCAATTAGATGCTAATCTCGGTTTGTTGCCAAGAGAAAGAGAGAGGAGAATTGAAGAAACGAAGACAAGTTCTATCAGCATCCTTGCCACGACGCTCAATGCGGAGAGAGAAACGAGAAGGAGAAAAATGCAATTAACAAACCCACGTACGTATTCCCGTGCAACACGGAAATGGCTCGTCCGTTTCTTGTGATAAAACGCACGCGTTATCGCGGTTGAGACAGTTTTCAAGTTTTGAGAAAATTTTTCAAAGGTTCATCGCATTTTTTAGAATAAAAAAAATTTAATTGTTATTTTTTTGGTTAATAGAAAGTTTAAATTATTTAAAATGATACTCAATATCTTGTAAAATTTTATTTAAAATTTCTACATTATTTATCATTATATAAAACAAAGAAAAAAAATGTCAAAACTGTTTAAACTTTAATTTTAAATTGAAAAAAATTATGAACGTTTTGAATGAAATTTGTGCAATTTTTTATTAAGAAACGTCAAATTGAGACAACTTTGAAATATTTTCGTTGAATTATTTTAAAATTTTCAAGAAATTTTTTCAATTTACTCAATATTTAAAATATATTTGAAAAAAAAGGAGTCATACACCTTTGAAAATTTCTTCGCAAATTCCTCAAAGAGTGATCCAAAGAGGATATGAGTAAAAAGTGAAAAAGTACTCTCGCAGTCGTTACTAAAACGGTGTAGAGAGGAATGCCCATCGCGTAAAAGAAATATGAAGAAAAGGGGAGTGAGTATTGCGATCACGTATCGTTTCCTATCGTAGGAAGAACGTGACTATTTGATTTCTTGTTGGACGTTGCACGTGTCTGGTATAAACTCGATGCCGGTTCACGGCACGAGTCAAAACGATTCTCGGCGGAATATCAAGGTGATTTTTTGACGTGAAACGTCTTTTTTCAAAAAAAAAAAATAAAAAATAAAAAATAAAATAAAAAGACCAAAAAATACAAGAAAAATAAAATGATTCCGAAATAATCCAAGAACAAAATAAAATACTTTTGCACACTTTATCCACAAAGCAATTTACATTTAAAAATCTCTTCAAAAAAATAGTCTAAAAAAATGTCATCGAAAAAAAAATCGAAAACGGAGCAGTGATGCAGAGAGAAATCCTGCATAAATTTGATCCACGTCTCTCCGTTTTTGTTGGAGCGCATATAAACAATGCGGGATCTCGTATCTGCGTACAATGGCGAATCTCTCGTCTCGCTCTCGTGTCCCTGACGCTTCTGAGCCCGGTGATAAAAGAGAGCACACGCATGCAGGAGGGAAAAAGGACACGAGACACAGAGAAAGAGAGAAGAAAGGAGAGACAACAAGAGAGAGAGAAAGAAAGAAAGGTAAAAAAAAGAAAAAGAAAAAAAAAATTCTTTTTCATCCGCGAGTCTTGGCGCCCGAGAACGCGATCGAGTTTTGTAACCGGGCGCGGCTTTCTCCTCTTGCTCCTTTTTCGATTTCTGGCCGTGTTCGCGCGGACGAGGAACCCGAGGAAGGGCAACAATCGACGTTATCCGCCTCCACCCTTGGCTATATTCAGCCGCACCCACACACATGAATAATAATAAAAGAAAAGAGAAAAGAATGGATCACGAGCGCTCTCCTTTTCTCCGGCGATACTCATTATCTTTATTTATCTCCGGTCTTGGAAATTCTATATGCGTTTTATCAATTGTTTCGAACAATCGAAATATCGTTTCCATTTTATCAAGCTTCGCAACGCTCGATATACAATCCAGTTTTTATTTCTTTCATTCGCTGTTGCAACGGAATGCACGAGAATGAGTCACAGGGACAGAAAAATCATGCATAATTCAGTAAAACTCTCGCTGACTCTGCAGAGCTCTGAACATTTTCCTCTGCGTTCGCATCATTTTTTCTGATACGTCACGACGATGAAAATTTCGATAATTTTTTTTCTCTCGTCCAGATGCACACGCGATGACGTCGCGCCTGGAATCGGGGGAAACGGAGAATTAAGGCGAAAAAAATAACGTCGGAGTCACACTCCGAGAATGATTCACCCTCAATTTGGAGTCTTAAAATAAAGTCTCCGTCTCCAGTGCAATTATCATGAGCAGAAAATTATAAATGCATTTATAATAATTTTTCGTATACTTAAATTTTAGATCGAATTTATTAAAATCATTAAAATGTCCGATACCTTTTTCCACAACTTCGGAGACATAAATTTTCTAATTCAATATCAGTTTTCTTCATAGGACGATAAAGTCGGGGCGATTAATCACGGAGCAGCTCGTGATGAAGATGTCGAGGGAAAAGGATAAAAAGAAAGAGAGAGAGAGAGAGAAAGAAAGTCCATAACTTTCCGGGTAACACGGACGGAGACGCGTCAGAAGATCAGAAGCGAGAGAAAACGTAATATAAGTCTCTCTCGTTTTTTTTTTCTCGTCTCGTCTCTCGTTCGTGTGCCCACGTGCATAAGAAAAGAAAACGGGATTATTATACGTCCTTTGCGGTGTGTATATACGTATATACGAAATATACATACAACAAAAAGATCGTACGGAAGAGAAGAGAGAAAAAAAAATCGAGATTTTATCAGCGATGATCTCGAGTCTCCTCCGGGAGAGAAAAAAAAAAGTTTCGGTATCGCATTTATATTTACACAAAAGGATAAAAAGGACCGAGGAATATGAATTTGACCTCTCAAGGTCTGAAATAATATTTATAATGAAGAAAAAAAAATATCAAAATAAATAAAAGATTTTTGAGGCTACGAATTTTCTTTTTCTTTTTTTTTTTTTTGAGGATTTTATTCAATTTTTTGAGAGGATGTGGAAGTGCAAACGAGATATCGAAACTGCGGTCACGGCTTTTCCTCTTTTCGGTCTATCGCCCAGTGCAAATAATATTTATTCCTGCGTATACCGGGCACACACGGAAAACAAATAGAGAGATGAAAAGGGACGGAAATAATATATTACGAGAGATAAGCGATAACCCGGTCTCTCGCCTTCCTCTTTCAAATCTTAATTTTTTTTCGCCTTTTTCCAGATCCTCGACGTATCTCGTTTCAGCGGGAGGATACGCGAAGGACAAAGCGAGACCAACGTCGGAAACAATATCTTCGAGAGACTTTTTAATATTATTTTTATATTTTTTATTTTTATAATTTTATGACGAGAAAAATGAGCGGATAGAAATATTCGGGACGATTCGATTTTTTTTAAAAGCATTCACATATTTTATTTCTCATTAAAATGAGCGTATAGAAATATTTGGGACAATTAGATTTTTTTAAAATGCATTCACATATTTTATTTCTCATTAAATAACAAGACGGAAAATTATGAATCTGGTTAGGATCGTCAGTAAGAAAACAAATGAATATATTGAGAAATAAAATTTTGGAAGACTCAAATTTAAGGATAAACTAGAGGTACAATTCCTGACAAAAGTGACTTTTCCATACTGAATTGTTAAAATTTAGTGTTTGTTTTTCTGTGAGAAAGTTACAATTTTTTATTGTGATGTTTAAAATGATACTGAATAGGTTTTTAATATTTCATCGACAATTTTCATATTATTTATTGTTTAAACAATTATTCAATTTATTATATTCAATTTGTCATATTTGAGAATTTTGAATTGAGTTAAAATTTGCATAGAGACATCAAAGTTCTATTATCAGTGACTGGTAAAATTTTCTGATTTTTAGCATCGTTTGGAGTAATTTCCACAAAATTCTTAAATTTAATTTGCATCGAAATTTAAATTTCGAGTGCAAGTAATTTTTGATGGAGCGCGGTCGCTGCGATTGCTGTGCAAATAGCAGAGGACAAGCGCGAAGAAAGCCAAGAGAGCACGGTAAATAAACTCGATAGCTCGGAACATCTCGAGTGCGTTATATCTGTATACAATAATTATGATTATTTAATGGAAGCGCAGCGAGGCTCCGAGTGAGAGCGTAAATATGAGAAAATCCTGGCCGCGTTTTGTTTCTCTTCGTATTTCTGTTTCTTATTCATTGAGCCGCGATAAATCTCGATGCTGCGACGTCTCGACAGCATTGTAAACACCCGAAGAACCTATCGAACCGAGAAATTTATTATTCGCCTCTCCGTAGCGAAAGAAAACTTTTCTGTCGTTTGCGATCATCCTTGAGAATAATTTTGCGGTTGAAAAAAAAATTGAAAACAAAAAATAAAAAAATTACAGTTAATTAAATGATAAAATTGTCATTAAAATAAAAAATAATCAAGTAAATAATAATTAAATAATTGAATAAGAATTTGATAACGAAAAATGAATTTTTATAAAAGTTTTTTAAACTTTTGAACGACTTTTATAGTAACAATAAGATGAAAATAAAAATAAGTAAAATAAAATGTTCTAGGGGAGTAAATTCAAGCTCAGCGTTCTCTTTTGGTCTGGACGTTTCTCTCCGTACTTATACTCGTTCTGTTCTTGATAAGGTATGCCGGGGACAGCTAGCTCGTGCCGGACCCTCTCGTGCCCGTTCGAAACAGCACCAACACTGCTGGACGCCTCATATTTACCGTACGAGTGAAAATAAAATATACGAACGCACACGAAAGCTTTTCCAGGGTTCGTATACACGTTATAAACGGTCGACAATGTCACCCAACAGGGAGTGGCCTAAGCAGAAAAAGCCTCCGAGACGAGAAACGAGCTGAGCGAGCAACGGAGATGGAAAACAAAACAAAACAAAAGTGGCCTCTCGTTCTTTACTTGTGCACGTGCGTTCGAGCTCTACGTGTGCTCTCCTTTCCTTTTTTTCCTCAACAAACATTACGATCGTTATACATACTCGTGCAAAAATAATTTTTACTCTCATTTCAATATTTTATCAAATTTATAGTTTTTCAGATTTATCAAATCCAATTTTTATTTGAATTTTTAACAAATTATTATAAATAATCGTGCCAAAAACATTTTTCGTAAATTTTCAACATTTTTTATAATTTTTAATGAATTATACAGATTCGTACAAAAATGATTTTTCGTTAATTTCAATATTTTTAATTATTTTACAAATATTATTTTTGCAATATTATTAGCATGAGTTTTTAATACTCAATAAAATTTTGATAAATATTATATAATAAAATATGATTTTGAACGCAGCAACATGTAAAATTAAAATTTACAAAAAATGTTATTCGAATGTAAAATCGTTATCGAGCGTTATCAGGGTTCTCGACCACTCCCCTATATACACATATCGGACATATCTCCCGAGAATTTCTCGCTCTTTTCGTTTGGCCAGCCGTTTTTCTATATTTGCGGTTTCGCTCGCGTGTGTCTATACACACACGTCTATTTATACGCGATAGCGAGGATCTCGTTTATGCAAGCCACGATCGGTGAACTGGAACAAGACTCGGAATTGCGTTTCCAGCACGAGGAGTTCAACGCGAATCGAACCCTCGTCCGGTAACTCAAAAAATCATTTTTCAAATTTCTTAAATATTTAAAAAATCAAAAAATCCCAAATCTACAATTTTCTTAACAATTTTAAAACAACGAGCAAAATGGTTTTATTTTAAAGTAATGTTCAAGTGTCCTATATCGTGCAAAATCTAACTTTGCTATTTTCGAAGAAAAAAAACATTTTTCGAAAAAAAAAATGATTCTCTTATTTTTTCCAAAACATCAAAAATCTCAAAAATAGAAAATCCATTTTGCATCTGTCCCTCTCGCACTCGTAGGATTTAAGCATCACCTTAAATACTTTATAAAAATCCTTTTTTTTATTATTTGAAATTTTCGAGCACGAAGAAAAATGTCTTCGAGGAATCTCGCACACGTGGATCAAAAACGGTGATCGGCTGATTGCGCGACGTAATTAGAGCGTACGATTTTCGAAGCGAGAACAAGAAGGCATCGAGAGACGTAGAGGGAAAAAGCTGGAGGGAGGTTTGTATAAGATCAGCGAAGCTGCATTTCTGTGTTGGTGAGATCGTTGGAGAAAGAGAGAGAGAGAAAGAACGAGCGAAGGAGAGAAAGAGAAAGAAAGAGAGAGAGAGGAGAGTCCCCTGGAGCCACCGAAAGAAAACCTGTTCCGTCGGTCCGAGAGCGGCGACCAATATAAGCTTGAATACTCGGGTTGCCAATACTGGGCATAATAGGGAAAGAAAAGAGAAAGACCAAGAGTAAAAAAAATCGCAAAAGAGAGACGATAAATTCAGCAAAAAAAATAAAAATAAAAATAAAAAAAAGGAGAGTAAGAAAAATGCGCACAAAAATTCATGCGCGAGTAGTGCGTATTGTTATTATTATATTTTTGTCGAAAGAAGAGAGAAAAGGACAGAGAGAGAGAAAGAGAAAAAAAAGTGGAAAGGAGCAGGAGAAAGGCCTCAGGCGCGCCCGTGCTGCATACGATTACGCGGACCGATCTGGATTTCGGTTAGCGACAACCTTCCCTGTCATTATCTACAGATATACGCTGGAGAGCTGATTTCCACTCGGAATGCGCGAGCTTGCTGTATAATCCTGACAAGCCCAGATACGACCATAAAAAATCAAATAAAATCAAATAAAATTCAAAAAGACGCTTTCGTTTTTTTTTTCTTTTTAGCGTATTGCAGTTTTTTTTACGGCACGGGTCATTTTTCTTGTAGTTCTTTCACGGGAAAACGAAGAGAGGAGAATCGGGAAGGGTTGCATGGACGAGCTCCTGCTCAAAACGTTGGGATGGTAGTGAAAATCCAAACCTAATATGGTAGTCCCTGTTTGCAATCATCCATGAGTACAAATTTGAGGTGGAAAAAAATTGAAAAAAAATTACAGTTAATTAAATGATGAAATTGTCATTGATACGACCATAAAAAAATTAAATAAAATTCAAAAAGACGTCGTGCAGTTTTTTTTTACGGCACGGGTCATTTTTCTTGTACTTCTTTCACGGGAAGACTGAGAGAAGAGAATCGGGAAGGGTTGCATAGGCGAGCTCTTGCTAAAATCCTCGAGGACAAATTTGCGGTGGAAAAAAATTGAAAAAAAAAATTACAGTTAATTAAATGATGAAATTGTCCTCAAAATACATTAAAATACGACCATAAAAGAATAAAATTCAAAAAGACGTCTTGCAGTTTTTTTTACGGCACGGGTCATTTTTCTTGTACTTCTTTCATGGGAAAACGGAGAGAAGAGAATCGGGAAGGATTGCATAGGTGAGCTCTTGCTCAAAACCTTGGAATTAATATTGTAGTCCCTGTTTGCGATCATACTTGAGAACAAATTTGCTGTGGAAAAAATTTTTTTTAAAAATTACAGTTAATTAAATGATAAAATTGTCATTAAAATACATTAAGATACGACTATAAAAAAATCAAATAAAATTCAAAAAGACCTCTTGCAGTTTTTTTTAACGGCACGGGTCATTTTTCTTGTACTTCTTTCACGGGAAGACTGAGAGAAGAGAATCGGAAAGGGTTGCATAGGCGAGCTCTTGCTAAAATCCTCGAGGACAAATTTGCGGTGGAAAAAAATTAAAAAAAAAAAAAATTACAGTTAATTAAATGATGAAATTGTCATTAAAATACATTAAGATACGACCATAAAAAAATGAAATAAAATTTTTTTCAAATAAAGTTTTTTTTTACGGCACGGGTCATTTTTCTTGTACTTCTTTCACGGGAAAACGGAGAGAAGAGAATCGGGAAGGGTTGCATGGGCGAGCTCTTGCTCAAAACCTTGGGATTAATGGTAGTCCCTGTCTGGGCCTGCAGGGCGTAGGTGTGTCCTACGCTCTTCATGCACCGAGCTCTTTTTTATTATATTTTATCTTTTTTTTTCAAAATACTGTCTGAATCTCGAGAAATTTTATCACGAGTGAATATTAATTTTTGAATGAGAATTTTTTTTTATTTTTGGTAGAAAAAAAAAATTATTGTATCGATTACGAGATTCGTGGGTGAGTGGGCAAAGAATCTTCCGGTTCCGTGAGAAAGTCGACGATATTTCTTACAGGCTCCGGGACGTGAATAAAAAAATGGGAAAAAAATGAATATATGTATAGACTGGATATTATTTTGAAATTCCTGAGAGGCAGAATTGTGCGGATTCCCTGAGACGGTTGCAAGACACGTGAAGGATCTACGGCTTCGTTTCGTACAGTATAAAACAAAAAAACTGAAAAAAATAATTTTTCGTCAAGGTGCAACGATCGTAAAGGGGAAAAAAAAATCTTCGAACGCTTCCTGCCTGTCCGAGACTCGTAATTACGATCTTTTCCTTCTAATGGACCCTTTAATATTTTCCGACGGAACAAATATTTTTCAAAATTATCATTTAGTTTTTATTGACTTTTTTTCCAGCGATCTTTCATCCCGAGATAACGTCGAAACGATTTTTAGAGCCAATAAAAAATTGAAAAAAAAATTATTGCTCGTTTTTCAACGATTTTTACAGCGACGAAAAAATTTACAAAAAAATCCAGAAGCTAAAAAAAACGGTATAAAAAAATACAATCAAGATTTTCGTTCAGAATGAACGGGGAAAAAAAGCGATAGATGGATCGAGGAGGGACGGAGAGAGAAAGAGGTAGAAAAGTCCGTCGTGAGGAGACACAAGATTGAGAAGATAATTGAGAAGATTGGGAGCAATCAGACCGGGAGCGAAATGCGTTCTCGCTCTCCGTTATTTTCTTCAGCTCTCACTTGTTTCCACCCACCATACGCGGTCCCGTGACTAATGTCTCATCTGCGAATGTATACATTGATTTCTGATGACATTTACGAGACTCTGAGTCTATAAAATATTCGAATTTCCGTCCCCGAGAGGCTTTTACGAATATTTTAAAAAATATCAGTGACGGGATAATATTCGTAAAATCAAATATTCAAAGGAGTAATATTATTCATGAAGTATTAATATAAACGAGAGTAATTTGAAAAATTGTCTAAAAAAACGTAGGTAGAGGAGGAAGAAAAAAAATAGTGACCGAGCGAGAAATAAATTCTCCCGGGACTCGTCAGTCGACTGCGATACTTGAAACTGGACGGGACGAAAATGTCGAGTTTATGCACGGTAAGAGATCACGTAGGAGGCGAAATAAAGGCGAGCGTAGGAGTCTGAGGACGAAACATTCCGGCTACAAAAGAGCTTGTTTGAATAGCCCACTACGAGCGAAGAACACATATAATCCTCGAGCAACAAAACGAGAGATAAGCTTTCCCGACTGTGGTCACGAGACGTTATTCACTTTCAGAAAAGAGCTCGAAAAATGACGAAGATAAACATTGGAAATTTGACTCGACCGGCTCACACTGATTCGGCCCTCGACAATCGACAAAAATGTCTCACAGATGTAACAAAAGTGCACTAAAAGTTTCATTTCGTTTCAGATTTATTGATAATCCAGTTTATTTTTGATATTTTTTTACGCGAGACATAATAAAAAGTAATTCGCAACTTTTCGTGGCTGAAATTTTCGATCGAAAACGACTTCAAGGTTATTCAAGGTTATTTTCTAAATTTTCGTTTTCTCGATATCTCGATCCTGCCGTAAATAATTGAATTTTTCTGCTTATTGTACAAAAAAATAGGTTAAGAAAACTTTGAAGCAAAACCTGAATTCGACAAGATGAATTTCCGCTTGAACTTTCAGGCATCCGAAAATTTGATCCTTCACATTTGTTTTCTCAAACTGGTCCAGCAGATTTTAAGATTGCGCGTAATCTTACGTCTTCATATGCCCACGGATCCGTAAAATGCATAAAGTATGTAAAAGTAAGTAGGCGTGATGGTCGCTCGTATAATAGCGAGTGTCACTATGGCGGCCGGTTTTTAGTACCGTGGGCGTCGTGAAGAGCGCGTGCTGCGCCGCGAATCGTGGCCCCGTACGACCGGATTCGCGGGCGCGCGGAGGGGCGAAGCACGCGAGAAAGAAAAAGATCGCGAAGAAAACGCGAGGCTCGTGCCGCGCCGTTACAAAACGCGAACGCCGCAGCTGCGCTTTCAATAGCCAACAGAATCAAGCCTGTCCGATTAAGAGTATTTACGCGCGCAGAGACTGCCTCATTCCCTTACGTTATATTTCCTTTCAATATTTAAAAAAAAATTGATAAACAAATCACTAACATAACCTGTTTGATTTGTGCATGGGAATAACGGATCATTTTCCTTTCTTCATCTCTTTCACCGAAAAACTTTTCACAAAGGACAACAACAATGCTAATTAGAAATGTTTCTGTTTGAAAATAAAATGTCCGTTATTATTATTGCCAAGAAGAGTGGCGAAGCGTCGTCTTTGCGTGACCGATTATATATTGAATTAATGTAAAAGTGAATAAAAGAAATTGAGCGTGTCACTCACCAATTTGAGATCTGTAAGGATTAAAACTCGTTTCCTTCTCTCCAGCGATCGAATATCCGGTCTTGCGTCATTTTGGCCATTATTCTCGCGCGCGCTAATCATGCAATTAACGCTTCCTCGTCTTCCGCCTCGTAACTTCCTTTTTTCGCATTGTTTCCAGCGCCACTTGCTTCTTGATTGCTCGCGCACTCGGGACTAATTTTTTTCTCACACTCCCGAGATGTGTTATCGCGCACTGACACTTTTACGAAAAGCCCGATTACTCACCAAATGAGTTCACGAGTGGACGAACGAGAACGCCAAAATTTTAGTTTGTAAATTGCATCGATGCATTCGTCACGAACGTTAGAAAAAAACATTCAAAAGGGAAAATTCGGAGCGAGGAACTTGGAGGCGCCGTCAACGCCATCTGCAGTTATAACTCTCAACTACTCACTAATTACCACTCGCTGGTAACTTATGTACGGTCGATAAATTTTTAGAACACTTTCCGTTGATATAAAATTGAGTGAAATTTAATGCACAACGGGAAATTGTGCGAATCAACCTTTACTACAAATAAATCAAGATTGACTCACAAAATACACAAATATTTTTTTCGTACTGAATTGTTTTTAGAAAAAATTCGAAAATCAACATTCTTTTATTTAAAAAAAAAAACGAAACGATTCGATCGCAAAAATTCTTTTGTTACGAAAATTTTGAAAAAAATATGTTTTGAATGAAAAATTTACAAATCGATGCAAGTTAGCGAATTATTTTTTAATTAAAACGCGATTGAATTCGAAAACAGAAAAAAATCTCTCGCAACTGTCGACGCTATGAATGAAACACATTTTCAAGTGTTTCGCACCTCGCTATTTATCCTTATACTTAATTAGTGCTATTGAACGCGTGCGGAAACATATGCTTTAAAATATGGTTCTTATCAAATAATTATATTTTTATGACAATTTGTTTGATGCTTGAATGACTTTCGATCCTCATAAAAGGGCCGTTTCCGTTAATCTCTCCGTAAAACTTCTCAACTTCGCGACGACGAAATTGCACTTCGTTATTTTTTATCTTTCTCTTTGGACACGATATGTATGTATATAATTTCTTCTATATATTTTTACATTTATATAATGAATATATATATATATACATTACACAAAAATATATGTGTAATAAATAGTGTGAAAGATTTGATAGAATATTACGAAATTGTCAAAAAATATTTTTTTGGTTTCTCAGCTCTAAATATTTTTATATACCGTAACCACGTCTTCTTCACTTGGTATATAAAACGCGGTCTTGGTACATAAATTACTGATGTGTGTACTGTGTACCTTTTGGAGACGAGGGCGAAATAACGCCTTGCGCGATGTTATTTCGCCCTTGCTCGTCTCCGCGTTGCACAATGTACTATTATATACCGCGATCGCGTTTTCCTCACTTTGGGACGAGAATCTCGTCTCCAATAGACGCTCGAAAAAGCGAGGAAAACGCGTGGTCTTGTGGTATATAAATTATCATGAGTACCGCCAATTCGCCATTCTTCGTCTCCGCGGTGCACAATGTACTATTGTTTTCAGAAAATGGTCAAAATCAGCGATATTGACAGTTCGTGGAGACCTGCGAGAACATTTCAGCATATGCGAAGAAGTCGTCCTTCGCCATTGGGTCTTTTTTTACTATCAGTGATCGCGATTGTCGTGACTCTTCCAATGATTTCTTGCCTGCCAACTGTGAGCGAGGACCAGTGTTCGATTCAAGAATTTCGGAAAATAGGATGCAAGGGCACTTACAACCTCGTGTCCATGAAAAAACTCAGTCAAATCTGCTTGAACCACTCGCATGGCTATGACGATTCAAATTACAAGGAGTGCAGGTAGCAAATTGATTCTTTTTTCTATTGCAGAATTAATAATTTTTGACTGATAGAAAAAAAATGTTCAAAAATATGAATCGGCAAATATTTTACCACTAAATGATAATTTTTGGTGCCATTTTCCTTCTTTTCTTGTTTTTATAACATTTTTCGGATGTATATCGAATTTTGAGTCGAAAAAAAAATTGTCTAGGATGACAAAATGTCTGAGTCCCTATTAGTATGTAGTTTTTCTTATTCTTGTCTCTGATAAAGCAATTATTTGTTTAAAAATGATATATTTTATCAAAAATTTCAGAAATAAATGCTTCATGTCGCCTGGATTTCATAGTTCTGCTGCCATGCATTACTTTTCATTGATGAATGTGATGAACGCCGAGGCATGGGAGATATATGCCTCCGACATATGGACACTCAACGGCTTTGATCCTCGAACCCGTCGAGCCCATCTTTAATGACAAACAACTCGGAAACTACACAGGAAAAAAATCCGGAAAAATTCGCGTCTTACAATTTTATCATTACAAGTAGAAAAAAAAAATTTCAATAGGGAAAATTCGGAGCGAAGAACTCGGAGGCGCCGTCAACGCTCTCTGCAGTTATAACTCTCAACTACTCTCATTAATTACCACTCGGTGGTAACTTATGTACGGTCGGTAAATTTTTAGAAAATAAAATTGAGTGAAATTTGACGCCCAACGGGCAATTGTACGAATCAACCGTTACTACAAATAAATCAAAATTGACTTACAAATACGATTTTTTTTTTCATATCCGAGAAAAAAAAATATATAATTAGATATCGGATTTGGTTGTATATAATTATATATGATTATATATGCAAATCTGTAATATTTATTTAAAATATGTATTTTATTTACACTCGAAACCCTCTTAAGTCATACAGTTGGTTCGGCACAACCTCTCTTAAGGATGTATGTAGAGTCAATTCCGCAGTACATCTATTTGATTTTTCAATTTAATTCCGACGTCGAAATTTTAAGAGCAATAAATTTTTTGGTC
>JAPYYX010002495.1:0-23137 GCA_030522605.1 Cremastinae sp. B BG-2022a | reverse complement strand
AAATACGCTTTTTGGACATATAGATATACACACCGTGTATAAGAGCGTATTTTGTTGGTCAATTACTCAACAACGACGTGGATGAAAATTTTGAAAAAAATAATTTTTACTTATTTGAGGTATAAGAACACGCTCGCCAAATTTTATCAAATTCTTATCATTTTTCAATTTCCTATGTGTTTAACATGCGATTGTAGATAAGTGGTATCGAAACCCCTTAATTTATCATATCAATCGAAACTTTCACTCTATACACGTTCGTCTTAATTTTCGACGCGTTGCATATGGTTATGTTGTGACAAAATAATATAATTATTTTGTAATAAAATAATATGATTATATTGTTAAAAAATAATCGTGCAAAGGGAAGTTTTTTTGAAGATTTCTTTTCCCACATGAAAAGCGAGTTATTTTTATATTATCACGGTCATAAATTGAAAAGAACCTGTGAAATGCGTCTCCAAATCTCTTTTCATATTTCCCTCCAAATATTTATGATAATCCGGTTAATTTCATATGACCGAAAGAATCCTAATCTCCGATCGAAAGCAACGATAAAAAATACTTACTCTCATTTTTGACAAGTAATTATTAGAAGCATAACATTACACCTTTTTTATATGAATTATTAGGATATTGTGGAAATAAGAGATTTCTATCATTTCGTTTTCGAAGTATTTTCGTATATTTATGGTCGATTCTGTCAGTACACGTGAGATTCGATGACACGGGTCCGACGTTTTTTAACTACTATTACGTTAAAACCCATTTCACGCTCTTTATATTCTTATGAGAAGGACCACACGACGGAGAAGCTACGAATTGTTGTCCCAAGGACAACAATTATTTGGACCGGACGATTATAGGTTAAGGAGGCGGGACAAAATGGGGTACATCAAAAATTTGGTGAAAATTTCCAATATTTCAAAATTTGATAAAATTTAATATCAAATAGTTTTTTCTTTGCTAAGAACATGTTTATAGTGTGATTAAAAACACATTTAAACAAAAATTATAATTAAAAATCAAATAACATAGCAGATATAGAAAAAGATCATTTTCTGTGGAAATGAGACACATTTAAATACAAATGATAATAAATCATCAATTAATTACTTGAAATTAAACGTCAAATCTAATAATAAGTTATCAATTTATAAAAGAAAAATTGTTGTTACTTTTTGGAAGGGTACGATTTTGTTGGCTAAAAAAAGTTTTTTTTAATGGCAGCTGAAAATGACATTTCTTTCCTTTAATTCTGATTAAAAAATACAAGATTCAGCCTATTTAAACCCTTGGAATTGTAATATTCTCTTAAATACCCCATTTTGCCCCCCCCCCCATAATCATTTTTTGTAGAATTATTTCGATTCTGATAATAATGAATATTTTTTTAGATTGATTAGTTTCAAACGATATTCACAACAGAAAGAAAAACGTGCTCAATTTATCATTTTTTTACAGATTGATTTCGTTGACAGATTTTCCCACAAGATTATAAAATTGTATCGATTTCGATATTTTTTCTATCATATAATTTTGGCTTTAATTATTAGGAGTAAAGAATTTGCTGGTAGAATCTCAGAAATTACATTGAAAATGAGAAAGTTTTGCATCCATAAAAAATTCCAAAAAAAGAATAAAGTTTCGTTTCCAGGAAATTTGGTAACCTGACTGTTCAACGAAACATATGGATGAGTTGTGGCAACTGATTCGCTATTGTGTGGAAGATGCGGGTAGAATCGAGTGTTGATCGCTCTCTCTTGCCTCCTCTCTCGTCGCTGTTTGTGCCACGGTTATTTTCGAAAAGCGACCGCATCATAATGAATGCCCGCTGGTTGAATCAAAGGCCAAACCGTAGAGAATGCCCCACGGTTTTAGCCTGTCGCGGTTTACACACCTCATCCCTCCGGTTTCCCTCTCAACTCTAATCGCCGAAAAATTATATGTCAGATTCGATCGCTCTTTGTTCTCAGGCTGACATATGTTCGATATTTTTTTCTTATGGTTCAGAAAAAAATTACGTAACAAAGTCAATGCGGATTTAATATTTTTGGAAATTATTCTTTATTTCGCAAGCGAATTTCTTCCAAAAAATTCTCATAATCCTTGTTATTTATATACTCAAAAGACCGTAATTGCAAAAAGAACTTTCTGCTTAACTTTTCTATATAAATTGTAATAAAGAATTCAATTATACTTTACTGAATTCTGGATTGGAGTTCTTCTTACTTTAGCAATTATGACGCACATTTATTAAAAAATTAACTAACTCGATGCGCAGGCACGACACAACGATCTCACAATGAAGTTCATAAAATGAAAATGATGCGCTGAAAAGAGTACGATGATAAGCTCGGAAGTTTCGTGCCACAGTACTTTCATTACTGGAACAAAAGAGAGGCGAAGGAAAGAAAAAAAAGGGGCAGAGTTCTCATTATCTTCGATGAACAAGGGTCTTATCGTTGTCGAAGATGGAAGGTACATTAACTTAGAGGCCATTATATTTGTTTCCTCGTTCCCTCCAGGCCCGAGGAGTCCTTTGGCCCCTTCGCGACTGGCATTCACTCTTTCCCTTTGCCAACATCCCCATCTTGGAAAGTAAATTGCGCAAGTAGGAGCGGGTCCAACCGTGTTCGTACAGGGACAAAGAGCGACGGGAGATATTAAGATGGTTGCCCTACGGGAAGCATTCTCGTGCCACGAATGAGCCTGAGGGCCACACATCATCCCGTGCGTTCTGCACACTCGCGAGACTTCGTTCCCCCCTCGCTACATCTGATGTCCTGGAACGTCTATATGTATACATATAATACATGTCGAGCTCATCAGCGATCCAACAGTCTTGAGCTTGCCCGTTCAAGTTGTACTTTGTCGAGAGCGGCGTAGCTCTCGGATCGAGTCGTCTGTGTGTACAGAACATGTCTGTATTCATGCACGTCTCCCGTATCGTCGAGATTGATGCGGTAATTAGTATCCAGGCTTGAGGTTGAAAATCCCAAAGTATATTAATCGAAAGCTTTCTCCAGTGAGTTCCAATATTTTTATCCCTTTCGAGAGGATCTTCTGACTTGGTTAAACGTTAATTGCGAAATTAAAATTAATGTCGTAAAATTTCAACGAATTCGAACACCTGCTCCGGTTTATATCTCAAATTTTCGTAAAATATGCACGTTTCTTAATCGACGAAGCTTTTCTTCAGTATGTGAGTTACAATTGAGGGTAATTTAATGGAACGTATCAAACGTGTGCGTGCGTATACGCGAACAGTGAATATTTCAGTCGAGTGTACCTCCGCTTGTCGACTATAAGCGTCGAACAGCCAGCGCATAATTTTATTAGAGAGCTTAATAGATTATGAGTCTCGATGAGCAATCGAGCACACTATCCGGCGTTTCAACCACTTTAGCTTAATGAAATAAACTTTACAGATCTGAAGTTATATACTCGATTAAAATGTTCTCGACTGCTCTTCCTAATTTTATTATTTTTTATATTTTAAATATACTTAAAATCAGCGATGAAAGGGAAAATCAGTTAATCGAAATCGTTGCGCTTCGCGATATAAGAAACAAATCATTTTTCAACGAGAGGATTGAAAACCCTGCGAGAAGAGGATTTTTGACGAGTCGCTTGGCGGTACCTGATACACAAAGTACCTCAAGCAGAAAGGACTTGCTCTGGTTTTATATTACACAAGAGCAATATAGAAAATTCTTTAGGTATTTTTTAAAAATTTTATTAAAAATAACGAACGAGAAATCTTTGAGAATTTCACGAAAGAACTTTGCTCAGAGAAGAATTTTTCCACGAGGAAAAGCTTTTTTCTCCACTCTTGAAAATACAGGATTTATCGATCGCGGCGCATACACTTATATCATACGGGATCAGAGGGCAGCCAAAAGGCATTTGCAATCGACACAATGGTCGTTGAGCAGCAGCAATCGAGTGGAAAATCGCGTGACGCTCTTCGAATATGTCCACGCACATTCATGGTTCATCCCCGTACTCCATGTCAGGGCACGTTACGAAATGTACGTGGACTCACATATAAATACGAAAGTGCTGAATATATGTGTAAGGTAAATTCCCATACGAACGTTGGTATATATCGAGAATCAAGTATTCGGAGATAGAGCGTTCATTACTTATCGCGACGATTATATACTCCGCGAGCTTTCTGTGTCTCGATGGAGCGTGAATCCCATGGTTAACGACGAAACTACATAGGTATGCGCAGAAGAGTATTCGACCTACGTAAGTCAATACAGGATGATTCAGAATTAGGAACCACAAAGGTTGCACTCCATGTGTATACACCCAGTTTCAAACGAGGAATACATTTTTACCTACAATGGGTGCTTTGCTTATGATAGGTCGTCTTAGATCAGGCTAGATGAATTTCTAGATTGGGCCTGTTAATGAACAATCGATAATGATTCTTACTCCTTGTGATTTCGCTCAAAGAACAACGGTTCATTCAGGATTGACCTTTGCATTACTTGCATTATTACACATTTTGTTATAAATGAACTGTTTCGTCGTTGTCATTTAGTTTCGGACCACCTTGTATGTACGCACACATGTAAGGGCACACGTACGTAATATATTTCCACGTCGAAAGTACGTCATTTGTGGCCGTGTGTTATTAAGCTTTCGGCTTGGATCGGTACCACGCAGCTTTCTAACCGTAGTCATCCCTAACAAGGACGAAATAATCATGCCCATTGGGAAAGCGCACTGTCAACGTATTAGCCTGAAAACGGTAGAACCATGTACGGAGGATACGCAATGTGTATTCTGCAAATTCCGAAATGTTCTATATGCTCGGTAATAGGCTTTAAACCGGCTACGTTCACTCCTCTTCTCGTGCAGAACAAAATTATGGCTCCCTACACTCGCGCAGGCCCCATTATCATTCCTGGTCCGGTGATTATCGTATAAGCCACTCGCTTATACATCTTTCCAATCCACAAAAAGCTACGACAAGTGTCATTGAGATCTCACTCGACGCTTCTTCGCCTCTTTAGTTGCTCGTATAAAACATTGGTAGCCATTCAAGAGCTGAATTCCGGAAACATGCATTCCCAAATGCCTGTCATCATTCTTTTACGGCAGCTGAATATTCTTGAATATTTTATTTCTGCCAAATGTCTTTTCTACATGAACAAAATGACCATATGTTTTTTGTTTAAAAATAACATAATTTATTTCTCATGCTAAAAGTAAATGTATAATCTTTCATTTATATTATATGATTTTTGCAAAATGTTACTTTTTAATAAAAACAGGAATACGATTCATCATCATAATTATGTAATTTGTAATTGATAGAGTGCTCATCTGAGAGTTTAAAAAGTGATGAGTAATTTTATTCGCTGCGTACAAATGTAGTCTGGACAATGTTGTCTGTCTGGACATGACAACTTTACGTCAAGCAATAAATGATACAGCAGTGAAGTGGATACTGGAATAATAGGACTAGTCGGATAATTATAGTTCGCAATATTCGGACGAGAAATTGAGAGAACGATCCAGGAGATTAATACGCTCGCATTATCGACCCGGTTGTTAATTTATACCGTCTAATCACTATCGAATGTGCAGAGTATTAGCGCTTCATATCCTCATGGCATTGACGTTTGTCTATATATGTATGTATATTCATGTATGGACCATCAGCTACACGATGCTCCCAGCAACCTGGCCAATAACACTTCTAACTGTAAGTAGACATGCCTGTCGGCTTTTAACGAAAATGATACCTGGTGTTAAATCATCAGTATTCAGACTTTATTAAAAATTTCATCAAACAATCAAACCATCATACATAATAAGTGAATATTATTTTTATTGGTAAAAAATAATTTTAAGGAAACAAAATCCACTTATGATACAAAATATTGACGCTGCCGTCGATGGGAGCAAAGATTTTTCAAAATTCATGTATGTACAGTAAGGGACACTTGACTTCTTTGACTTTTTTCGTTCAAATGGTCTGATTTCGAAAATTCAAATAGTGCATTCGAGTAAATTTTATTATTAGCTTTCGAATGGTCCATTATTCATCCTGATCGGCTAATGATTGCTCTCGTAGCAGAGTTTTTTGCATATTAATGCAAATCGTGAAAACTAGACATTATCAAATTGACAACATATGACAATGATAAGATTTTTTTTTCATTACTGATTAAAAGGTCATTTCATGACGTTTACGAAGACCGGTATTTGACCTCCATCGATAATATATTGGATCGATTGTGTATATGTAACAATTAAACATACATACTCATATGTACGAATCCATCTATCTAAATAAATTTATATAACCAGTACTTGAAATGACTTTCAACGAGTACATTATCGTCTTCTTTCATCGAATTATCTGATGATTCGCGAATTTATCCGCTCGCGTATCTCGTTGTATGCCGCATCCTCAATAAACGCGTTAATAGTTTGTTGATGATCGAGTTTACGCATACGCATACCGACGAGCTAAATATCCATGTAAAAAAATATCGATTGATTAAACTGATATACTCTCGAACAATTAGTATCAATCGTGACTTCGGATCTAAATGCGATCGTTATAACAATGGCCGAACAATTAAAGCTCACTATGGACATACTGGGGTTGTAGACCATACGCATGCCGACATACTCGAGTTCACACAGACGTAAACTCGCAGTCGGGTTTGTGTTAGTGAATTTTCAGCGCGCCTGGCTTCTCATCGTTCTCTTCAGTTGGTGCACACATCCACGTATATTTTTGTATATGGAACAGGCTCTAGAGTGAACAGGCGGGTGTTCATAGTTGCCTGCGGACTTTTCGGCGAGAATAAGCCGCTGCGCAGCCGGGGTTCTCCCTTCTTCATTGTTAAACGTGACTCGACGATAACTTGAATACTTCTACATGAAAGCGAGCTGCACTGACCCAGCATTGTGATCGTGATGATAATTATACCTCTATTTCTTTCCTTCATTTATTTCTCACTGCCCTCTCAGTCTCCTCTTCATAATATGATAATCTTAGTCGGATCAGCAAATTTTAATATTAAAATAAATGGATTGAGATAAGAAAGGAATCATCCATCGTTACTATCTCATGAAAAATCCAAAATTTTCGGCGCCACCCGTTCAGCGGGGCATGCCCGTTTTTCCCTTACCATTAACTATGTTAAGTACCGTATTAACGAAGAAAGATTACCCAAGAATGAAGAGATTTTAATTTTCTTACACCTCTATCCTGGTATTCTTATGATAATTATAATTGCGTTGCTACTAATTGTAGATATCACTCTGAAAATACTCATATTTTCAAACATTTCGGACAACAATACTTCTACAGATATATATCTCTTCATGAATATACAGAAATTGTTGACGAAGCACGAAACGAACATAAAATGGAAACAGAAATTGGACTTGAGAAATCTCTCTCGAATTCCGTGCTGGTCTTAAAATTTCCTCATCTCTGTCTACCTTCAGGGACTTCCTCTATTTTTGGTGACGAATTCGATCAGTCTCGCGACACCTAATTGGTTCTAAGTAAACGCGCTGGGTTTCGTCCTCAGGTACGAGAAATTCATTTCAGCTGGCTTGTCCACACTAATCACCTGAAATAAAGCTTTTCTCTTTCTTCTGGAGCCTTTTCGTGTTGCTGTAGGTGTCGACAAAGATATAATGTCTGACCGCCGGTCGGATGAGCCAACGTTGAAAAAAGCTAGAGGAAGAGTGAAGCAGGTGGAAAGGGCGGGAGGGGAGGCGAAGGGGAGGGGGGAGGAGTGTATATAAATAGATAGAGATTGGCGCAGCTTCACACACGGGCTTGGGTGAAAAAAAGGTGAAAATCCCATTTTCGTCACCACAGACTCATCCTCTCTTCCCGAAGCTAGTTAGCCAGCGCGACGTCTATCCCAACGTAATGACTCTCTTTCGCCTCATTCTCTCCGTCGCCTACGAACACACACTGTTCCACTGGATACACTTGGTCCTCGTAAAAGATAGCATGAAGTGGACAGGTCAGAGATTTACTCGCACGTGATTCTCAGAGGGAAACACGCCAAGAATTCGTGCTCTACGAGATCCTATAGTAAAGTATCCAATCCCTCTCCATACCCTCCTATCTTTTTTCAGCCCATTTTTATAGCCCTTTAATTTTTCCAGAGACTCGTGCTCCAAACCTTTTCAATTTGTACACAGTTTTTAGTTTTCAGTCCCAGCGTGTATTCAAAAATCGTGATAAGAGATCGTAAAATCCAACGTTTCGAACATATTTTTTCACCTCACGGGATTCCAGTATTGGATTCGCTGTGTTAATCTCATTGGTTGGATAATCGATTTCACTTCACATGTAGTTTTGCGAGATTCAATCTATGTACAATGAAGATGAAACTTTATTTTTTATACAGGACTATATCACATTAGTGCATGTCTGAACTGGTGAGTGATATTGCAATAACATATGTATTATGCCAAGTTTATCGCATCCGATTATTATGAAAGATGAGGAGAGTTCTTTGAAGACTTCTTGTCTTACTCGAAATATTGCATACATAAATTGACCTTTGGGGTTAAAGTTTTCCCTATTCCACACTACCGGAAACAATTAAAGGATAAAAAAAATGTCAAATATTTAGCTATTTTTCACATAGCTGTATCTTGGCTAAAAATGATCGTATTGGAGTCGCAAAAAAGCAATTGGAAGCTTGAAATCTCTAGTTTTGAGATCTGAGGATGAAAAAATTTCCAAAACCACGTGTATTGCGCCACATCAATGAATTCGACGAAAAAAAAATTTTATAAATTTTTTTGTTTTTCTTTTTGGCGCAAGTACTTGGAATTTTTTTTTGACGAAGCCATTTATGGGAAAAGATAGCTGGTTTATTCAGCTTCAATTTTCTTTTTTTGTATACCTTGATATGACTATTTTTCACTGAGATATCAGCGTTTTAATAGAAAAAGATCTTCTTGTCTTTGACCATCGATATCTCAGTAACCACTGATCACACAGGAAATCCAAGGAGGGTTTCGAAAACGTGAATAAATTCTCTACAAGTATTGCTACTCCATGTGAAAACTGGCTCAAAATTTGACATTTTTTTTATCTTTTAATTGTTTCCGCTAGTATAGTTTTCAACTCTGTTACGATCAAATATTGAGAATCCTATTGAATACATTAATAACTCTGTTTAAAGATCGGGCCACGTCTTCATTTATTGGAAAAGTCACGTCCCATCACTTTAAATTAGTAAGTTTATAAATACTATTAAGCTTGAACTAATCGTAAAGTGTCAACAAGATGATTTTAGTATAAATATGAATTGGTCTTGATATAGCAAATACCCGTCGAGAAGCATGTCGTGACCTCAATAGAAAATTGAAATGTGTCGTCGCTACAATCCAACAAAAAATGCAGTCCCTGCGTCCCATGTCGCGTAACTTAATTGCTATATCAGCAAATCGATAATAAATTTCACAAACGTGCAGTCGTAATGAAATAATGAGCAACAAAGCAGTTAATATGTCTTATAGTTTCAGGATACAATTCTCTCGAATGTTGTGTAGTCGGATCGAAAGTATCGAATCCTATACCGAGATCCCTCATTTTAATAGAAGTTTCGATAATTCGATTGGGAAATTGAAAAAAAGTGTTCAATCGAATTTAATGCAGACCAGGTATGATGTGACATATGAAGATTTAGACATGGGTAAAAAAAGATGCCAAAGAAGTCCAATCAATATTGTTAATCGATAGCCAATACACGATGTCAGACATTTACCTTAGCTGAAATCCTATAAGCTAGTTTCTCGCCATTTACCACAAAACTGCTCAAGCCGGGTGGCTGTACGAGGTGGCTAATTGTGGCAAGTGTCAAGCGGAACTAATTGCACTTTATCTCCGTAAATTAATCGTGAATCCGACATCGTGGTCGTTCTGATGGTTCTCGGGACACTCACGGACGTATCTGTTTGTGCACGTGCGTTTCCCGGCTTCTATCTTTCTACATGCACATGTATACCTATACACGTGTACACTTTCACACATACATATACATATATGGACCAGTGTTTGCGGCGAGTCATCCCATGAAAACGGTGTCTCACCCCGAACAAACCCGGAGCTTCGCGCTAGATATTTCTCGCACGTTTCCCCATTCATCTATTTCAAACTTTAAATTTCTCAATATGTACAAGAATTATACGGAACTGTCGAATTTCATGATAACGAAATAAATTTCGGTGCATCGAACTGCTTTACGTCCGGTGAATTCATTAATGATTTCCTATCGACTTATCACTACTTATACTCATTATCTATACTTATCTACTAATACTTATTATCCATACTGATTTACCAATAGTAAAAACTTAAAATATACACTTTAATAACTGCCTTCTGAGTGCATCGCGTAATGATAACACCTTGAAATTTTTCACCTATTAGCTTTAAAATGATAGATATATTATCGAATGATATGATGCTTATGGAGCTATCGGAGAATTTTTATTCCTTTTGGGAACGACGAGATCAGACAATTACTCGTAAAAGACCCAAACTCTGTCAATAAAATTTGAAAGGTTTGTAAAGGTGAACACGTTGCTCTAACATTGGCGTACACGCCTATATTTCCACACTCTAGCGCGTCAATAGTACTGAACTGAACGAACAGCTCTCCAAGACTTTAGTGAGTAACAAGCACTCGATTTGATTACTTTCGTTTTATCATCAAGGAACCCGAGGAGAGAAAGAAGCTTCGCTTTAATCTTCGCAATCTGTACGGTGTTCGTTGGGTCTTAGACGGTTTGCCATTCTAACTAAATGAGATTGAGATAGGGTGCCGACCATTTTCTTTAACTTCAGCCCAAGACGACGAATGCTTTGTGTCTTATTTTGACTGACGGATCGGAACTCTGGTCGGATGTCTTTTATCAAATTTCATTCATTGGTCATGAATGTTACGTAAATGCAGCAATATTGCGTCTAATATCAGGCAATAACAACAATATACATCAAGTGTCGCTCAACAATTCGATAATCCTCTAAAAACTGTACAATCCTGCGCACTACAATGGTCGTGCAAGAGTCCAATCTAATTTATGCGGTTGAAAATAATGTTAAATTGGATGGTGCCACTTTTCGGAAACAAAGTTGAAACTTTTGTCACTCTGTTATGAGATTGACTGACTCTGGCAGCTAAAAATAAGGTCTATGAACCTTGATATTTTTAGCGATTTTCTAATCATAAAAAATTTATCGCTTTGCAATTGCATACGTTATTTAGAGTGACATTGTATTTGAATGCATGCAAATCCGGTGTGTTACCCGATACGATATTGAATAATCGAGAATCGATGACAGCAGAGAATTGACAGTGAGACATGGTCACGGAAGAGATATATCGAGAATTTCCATTCAGTTAGGATGTTATAATATGACATACAGAGACTGGAGATTACTGAGTCACGCCGATGACATCTAATCGCGTAGGGATGAGCGTTATTGTGTACAGTGTGTGTCAAGGGAGAGAATCAGTCGCTGGAGGATCAAGAGGAAATACTAGAAGATACGTGGGTTCAGGATTAACAGAAAAAGGTTAAATTACTTCGCTCTATCGATATTCGGCAAAACTTTCAAGTGCTTCTGCCTCATCAGACAACGTTCTTCGAGTATTCGAGCTTCTCCGATAATTATTAGATTCCAGAAGCCTCTCGTGTTTGCTCTCGCTCTCTCCGGTTCTATGTGTGTGCACGAGTACGAAATACACGTTCGTCCAGCAATGGATATACGTATCTTTATACGTATATCTATGTATGTCAAGGTGCCTGAGCGCGTGGAACTTTGCCCCTTGGGCCATCATCCTCCACGATCGATCCTTCACGCTTCGCGAGATCTCTCGATGGGGCTTACCGTCATAATCAACGAGACGTTTCCTGGGGATTTAACGTTGAATTCCGCGATCTTCAGCTGCAACTGGAGCAACTCTTCTTCCATCATCTTGGCAGGATATACACCGGATAAAATACCGCGAGGAGTTGCTACCGGCAAAGCCTCATACTAATAGACCAATCCATTATATGTAGCGAGTCGAGTTAGAGAGAAATGAGAAGCAACGGAAAGCCTCGCAAATCAATTTTTCCATTACGCTTACACGATATCGTTTCACTTTTCTCCGTTTGAGAAAGAAAAAAATAAACTTGAGCTGATAAAAAGAAACTCCAGCTTTTTTCGATTCTACATCGATGTTGCACGACGAATGACGTTTTTAAGATGGAAAAAGTTTGTCGGTGCGCGAGCGATGTCCGTATATATTTCTTACTTTCTATCGGATATCTGTTAAAACTCTTGGAAACTTTTAAATCGTTTATTTACTTACACTTGAAAGTATAAGTATTCTGAAAAAGCTCACACGTCTCAAAAGTATATACAGTTCTTTCTTTTTTTTGCAGTTTGACAGGTTCGTACCGAGTCGCAAACGAGACGAGACTTTTCAATCGGAGCTTGACCTCTCCGACAGGGGCGAGACATGAATATTCAAAGAGTTTAGGAGACGAAAAAGAAGAGAGGGACAGTTAGATAGACAGCGAGAGAAAGAGAGAGAGGGAGAGGAAGAGCGAGAGCTCCGGAACTTGACTTCGAAGGAGGGCACTCGAATTTTCGTTAACGTTTACATACATACATATATTACACGCGCATATACATATATATCCTTCTGTTTCTGAATGTTTGATAGATTCTGCAGTGAGCCTGCGCTTTAATGCCAAAAAGTTATTCAGAACCGTCTAGTTATAGATTCCTTAATTGCAACTTAAACAATTGCGAATTATGCGAATTCCGAACTTCAATGGTTCCCGTAATTTTTGAAAATAAACTTGATGTTATAGCTGAAAATATGGAATTACTTGGAAATGTAATTTGTGGTACATGCATATGATACGAAATGTGAAGAGGCGGAAGAGTTTATTGATTATTGTGAACTCGGTTGATATCTAATCAGACCGATTTACTGTTACATATTGGTAGGCGGTAATTGAGAGTAACAAATATTATTTCACATATAGATTCGGAATACAAACTATAAACAGGTTATTGATTTAAGGCCCATGTTTGCAAAGGAAGGATTAAATTCTCTAGGGTGCAAAAATGGAATCAGCTCGTCACATAATGATAAATATAGAGTCGGTATTTAAACTGATTCGACCCAGTTCACTTTCGATCGGAGCACCTGATTTCAAAGATTTCATCGGTACACATTCATCTCATTGTAATTTTTAAAAACTACAAAAATGATCATTAACTCTAATCACTTACACATGGCCAAATTGACTCCAACATCAACTTCAAAGTAAGATTTGAATAAAATCGTGCTAAGCTTCAACAATTTTTCACACCAAAAATGAAATTTACATCTTGAAACAACAAGCGTCCCATTTCCTATGTAGTAAACATGGACTCACAATTTTTTGGACTTTAAATCGTACATACAATTAATTCCAGAGTGTTCCAAAACCGTGTGGGGTCAATATGACCCCGTATACGAATTACGTAATTTTTCAGAAGTGTGAGTGATTATGGTTAGAAGGTAGAGAGTCGTGTGGGGCACTTTTTCTTTGGATCGTTAGAAAATTCAAAATTTAAAGGAAAATGAAATTCAAAAAAGATATCCTTATTTATCTACAACTTGTCAAACCAAAAAATATTTTTTCCAAGCTCATTTTGAGCAGTTGCTAAAATCAAAACTGTATGCAAATGCGCGCAGGTACTCTATAGTCAGGGCAGGTGCACGCACCAGTAGAGGTAAATGTGCGCATTATCGTAAACAATAGTTTGCTTTCTCAAATTATAGTCAAATTGTAAATGGCAACATCTCTTTTGTTTTGTGACTTTCGGATATTGTTTAATGGATGATAGTGGCGCAGACTCATCAGAAATAGAGATTTCAGACACTAGAGAGTTGTCCGTTGGATCGGCAGGTTTGACCAACTTTTTGAAAAGTTTCAATAACTGGATAGGCTTCTTCTATTCGTCCAATGACCCGTTTTGGCAAAAGTAGAATTCTTTTTGTAACTTACGCATAGTGAAAATAGGCGCACACTTACCTGGAGTCGGTCTCGACGAAATTTTATCAACATTGAGACGGATAATATTTAAACGAATATTTTCCGACAACGCGATGTACGACGATCGATCAAAACGTCTAATAGATGAAGTTATGAAAATCGCTTGATAGAGCGGGTCGAAAATTTCCCCCTCCTCACATTTGGGCAAAGAGGCAGGACCGCGCGCCCGAGAGATAAGATTCTTTGCCGGACCGTGGGAGAGTATAGGAGTTGAAATTTACCAATAGGGCGAATAGAGTCAAACCGTAGAGAAGAACGTAGATTTATGTAAAGAGAGAGAGAGAGAGCGAACGTCAGCGTCAATAAAATTGTAAGTACCTGGATTTTTGACTATTTCAATCTCGACAATTAATTAGGTCCTCGACTGGTACCGAATTCTCCTTATCTTTTTCGTTTCTCAAAGAAAACTGGCGCCCAACAAATAAATAAAATAATGCTTAAGTTGTCAAGAGCCCTACCAGCCCCGGATCTAGGCCGCGGCAGGTGTAAAGAAATATCCTGTCTCAACATAGATTAAAATTACGTTATTTCACCGATAGTGCAAGTAGTAGACATCAAACTGGACATACAGTCGAGTCTCACTACAGTGAAACGCAATAAAGTGAACTCTCACTACAGTAAACGAAGCCGATCTCGCTACAGTGAATTTCTCCAATCCCCACCGCCGAGATGTAGCAACCAATCACGACCGCCCTTGTGATCTCTCGCATGTTCATCTCGCGCTTGCGCATTTGACTACGCTTGATACGCTGTCTCTGAGTGGGGATAACGGAGAAATTCACTGTACCGAGACTAACCCAGTCCCGTCAAGTGCACTGTAGTGAGACTGGACTGTATCAATAGATATGTTTATGCACTAAAAAAATCCGACATTATAAATTTTATATAAAAGTTTTCAAATCAAACATGACAAAATATTATAATTTTTTTGACGAAAAACTTTACTTGGAGTCATGTGGTCCAAGTGTGCGCACTTTTTCTTTTGATCGTTATCAAATCGAAAATTTCAAGGAAAATGAAATTCCAAAAAGACATTGAGTTTGAGTCTTTATTCTTCTGCAACGTGTCAAACAAGAAAAATAATTTTTCCCAACTCATTTTGAGCAGTAGCAAAAATTAGAACTGTATGCAAATGCGCAAAGTTACTCCATGGTGGGGGCAGGTATGCGCACGAGTACGGGTATGGGTGCGCAGTACAATAAACGATAGTTTGCTTTCTCAAATTACAGTCTAATTGTTAATATCAATTTTGCATATCGTTTAATCGATAATAATGGGTTAGACTGATCAGAAATAGAGATTTTAGACTGTAGAGAGCTTACTATTGGATCGGCAGCTTTAACCAACTTTTTGGAAACCTTCTCTTCTATTTGTCCAATGATGCGTTTTGGGTGATGACCTAGTCATTTATCACGCGCATACCCGAATTTGCAAAAAAACTTCTTTTTGTAACTTACGTACAGTGAAAGCACGCGCACACTTACTCGACAAGCCCATGCGCACACTTTTACCTGAGTCTGCCTAGACGAAACTTTATTAACATAGATTAAAATTACGTCATTTCTCCGATAATGTAAGTAGTAAGCATCAAACTGGACATAATAATAAATATGTTTATGCACTCAAACAATCCGATATCAGAAATTGTATATGTATAAAAGTTTTCAGATCAAAGATGACAAAAATATTTTTTTTCCGTTGAAAAACTTTACTTAATCATCCTGACAAAGTGACAGTGATTTTTCTCGGCGATAAATGCGCGTTAAAACTGAAGTGTGTCGAAGTATCAAAGGTACTTAGAATAATTTTTTTAGTTTAAACTGTTTTCGAGATATTTAGTTTGCGTACTCTTACTCGCTGCGAAAACTTGCCCCACATGACTCCAATCAAGAAAAGTTAAAGAAAATGTTCAAACATTTTCATAAAAGTAAAAAGAAAGTATACATATTTTTCCGTACTTTGTTACCACTTACGTATATAAATAACTATTTGAGAAGGCAATTTTTTTCACCTGCAGTAATAAATCATCCCCAACGATTTTGTCATAATAGTAATTAAACATGATTCGTATTTCCGAAGATTGACGATCCTTTTATTATAGATGCCGTGCACGGTTAACTTCATTAATAAAAGTTTTGTGCTCGTTCAACAAGAGAGTCTATGGTGAGAGGTGAATGGGGAAAGAGAAAGAGGGACGAATGAGCGTGTGTACAGCCGTGCTGGAGCGAACGCACGTTCGGAACACGAAAAGTTTCAGCTGAGATGGAGGGAAGATCGGATGCGCATATAGTAGTATCAATCCTCTCTCGGCTTCGCACTGATGACCAAATAATTGCTGGCAATTCAAGCGAATAAATGTCGGTGCACCGAGAGAGCCATCGGACTAATGGCAAGAGAGTAGTCGAGAGCTCCGAGCGTTGCAACGAATACACGGATGCGCCTCAATACGCGATTATTTCTCTCTGTAGAATAATAGGGTAAAAGTAACACCCGCGGAGAGTTTGCAGTGTGTGCATTTGTGGTGTTCAATAGTTAGTACGGGAGGGCTATATTCTTGGGAAGCCCGCAAAATGTAAAATCGTTTGGACATTGAAAAATTAAATAGCAATTATCGGTTCGGATTCGTTCACGTAGAAGCGCATTACACCTAAACAGCGAGGTCGGGCGTTCATACTGAATTCTCGCCTTTCCAAATGTAATTCAATTCCCACACTATGGAAGAAATTTCTCGTCTGTATATCCGTTCCTATCGACCATGGGGGAGGGCTGGCTGCGACCGACTAGCAAACAACCTCCGATCGATGCGAACCGAAAAGGCTCAGATCCGGACAAATTCTCTCCTCCATTCGCCCTTTTGTTGTAACCATTCGTTCTTTATCAATTGGCGAGCGTATTCGTGTGAAAATGGACGTGTGTACGGGCAAACGCGAGTCCGCGTCTGTGCAGGGAAGTGGTTCGGAAAGCGTTTGCGTTGAATTTTGCTGATCGCGAGGGAAAAAGCGGAATGAAAACGAGGAATCGAGAGATCAGGGGGTGTAAAGGTTTCACGGGTGCCTTTTAATCACTGTAAAAGGGAGAATGGACTACAGAAGCTCGTTCTATGTATAGATACGTATATACATACATATTCGTATATTTTGTAGGGAAAAGCTGTACTGCACCCTCGTCAGTCAGCCAATGGAGCGTGTACGAGACGCTTTTCGATAGCGAAGAGATCAGGATTTTAGCTCCGCGTCGAAACTTGCCCTCTTTCTCCATTCCAACCTTTACCCTCTATACAGCTCTACCGATTTTCGGGTTAATCACTCTTCTTCTTTCGAATGCTCCTTTCGCGTCAGACTTTTCCCGCAAGCCCCTTTATTTCTATGCTTCAAATTTCCTTTTTGTCCCAAAATCAAGCAAATACAATCGACACTGTATCAACTATTGATCTCAATCATGGATTTCAATAATTCAGTCTTATCCTTTTGATAAATTTATTCACATCGTCGATAAAGGATGTGCAATTTCACTCAACGGGACGCCCACGTGTCGTGAGACGATCAACCGGGAGATTTGATCCGTGAGCGAAAAAGAGGGAGACAGAAATATCTTACGTAAGGCTCGATTGATTCGATTATCTTGGTACTCTCGATTTTCAAAATTCGTTCAACCGAGAAAAGCTCTCTTTATCTTCTCTGCGTATACTCCGAGCGTAAATCCAACAATACGAATTCTCTGACTTTTAAGATAAAAGCGTTCTTTTGGAAAACGAGGTATATCCTTTTGTACAGTCCCAACAATACGAAGATTACACCAGTAAATCAGTTTCGAATTTTTGTTGTCATTTTCATTTTCACAGTAAATATTTTTCTAATGTTTATAATTAGAAAATGAAGAAAAAAAATGGTATTTCGAGAAAATGTTTAACTAAATCGAAATAAAAATAGAGATTTACTTACACAAGGTACTATTTATTCGATGTGTAAAAATATCGCTCTATATATCCTTTTGTATAGTCCCAACAATACGAAGATTACACCAGTAAATCAGTTTCCAATTTTTGTTGTCATTTTCATTCTCACAGTGAATATATTTTTTTAATGTTTATAATTAGAAAATAAAGAAAAAAAATAGTATTTCGAAAAATGTTTAACTAAATAGAAATAAAAATAGAGATTTACTTACACAAGGTATTATTTACATCCCTATGCTCTGTTTTTTGCTATCTCTTGATTCGATGTGTAAAAATATCGCTCTATAAACATTCCCAAAAGATTAAAGGAGCACTCTCAATCTATCGTGTGACAATTAAAACGGTACAACACAAAAGGTACATAGAGAATATGTGAAAGGTCGAACAGGGAAAATAGAAATAAAATGAATGGCCACTCGATCGAACAAAAAAGTCTTTTTTTGCTGGAACATACCAAAAGGAACAAACGATACAATTTTAAATACACATGTATAAAAGTGAATCAAATCATACGATTGCGAATTTCATAAAAGTTTGTCCCTTTTTGCTAGTTCGTTCGGATATTTACTTTTTTTGCTTACGTTCTATTTGAATAAAATAAATTCGTATATACTCGAAGCGTCTACGAGAGAAAGGAAAATTCTTTTTCCATGAGCAAAGGAATCTCTCACCCTGACTTGTCTCCTTTCTCCATGGGCGAATACATCACGCTCAATGCGTAGGGGTTTATGCTAATGATGAAAAACGAAAAAATGAAAATACTCGGAGCGTTGAAGTCGGAGCAATATGTAGTTGTCAACGCCAGAGAATGCGTAGGAAGATTGAATTGCGGTCGATGCAAATGATCGTTCAATATTGTCGGTGAAATTCGATGGTATTCTCCTTTCGCGTAATCGCATTACACAGATAGAAAAGAAAAATCGAAATTCTGCCACGAAGTACGTACGCGTAATCGAGCGAAAAAAAAGAATACTCACGCTTTTCTAGATCAAAGATTTAATTAAAGATTCCCAGGGACGACTTACCATGGAAAGTCGTCTTGGAAAGAAATATCGATCCTTCCACTCATATCGAGAGTTCGATCCTGCACCACTTCGGAGGTACAGGATGGATAATCGTCCACAGATCCATAATCAAAAGTCTGGATTCAATATCCTACCTACGGTTTTATCTGTCGATTTAACGTCGAATCCTCTAAGCGAATTAAATTAGTCTATCAAAAGATTGAATCGTACGAGTCGGAGAAATATTCGATCTTTTTTTTCATCGAATACGTCTCGAAGATGAAAAATCGTCCTGTAACGCGTTGTACCACTTCATTCACTGTGCTCTTTATTCTCACGGGGAAAAAAAGTCCCTTGAAAATCTTTTTACTTAATAACGTCGCTGCCATTTCTGCCCTTGGACGTGTATATACAGAACGTTCTGTATTCGCTCTCTCGCTTTGGCAAGTAAAAAGATCGCTTTTTCAATTATAATCCTGACGCTCGACGTTCGATTTTGTATGGACTGGAGCTCGACGAGTGAAAAACGGAACGAGACGTTGGGGAAGAAAGACAGTGACGAAGAAAGCGAATGACGCTAAAGGAGGAGAAAAGCGTGAGGAGAGAAACTCGGTCCGGGCGCTCCAACGATATTGGAGCAAAAGATGATCGAAGAAAAAGAGGGATTGCTTGCTCTGGGGAAAACTCGAGATGGGAATTTCTATCGATCACCATTTTCCTCATGGAACCCACAAAATCCGGAGAAAATTATTAAAGCCCTATACCATTCTAAATTTCATCATCGATTTTTCTGCATGGTAATTAATTAAGATGTTGCATTGCATTTTATAAAATTTTTTTCATTACATGCAATTATTTCAATTATATTATACTACTTCGTATAATTTTCAATCTGTCATTTAAATTCAACCTTAATTGAATTTAAATGTAAACACTTAACACAGTTTAAGGAACGAATAGTTTACAATATTTTTCGTACAAATGATGTATTTTTTGGTTTTGGAAAATATTTACATTTGTTTATCCAACTAAAAATGGAGGTTGCGATAGTGTTTTGCTCTTTTTGGTATATCACGTCAAAGCCTTTAACGCGAATAAGTGTAGAAACCTGCTCAACGTCAATAAATTTCAAGGGGAAATTGCTTCAGGCGCCATACAGAGGCACATACGTTACATTTTGCTCGTTTATCCGACGAGGGCAAAGACGAATCCTTGCTCGAAGTAAGCAAGGAAATCGTTGCGGTTTATGTGACTAGAAAAGATGTGAGCGGCCGGGGGGCAAACGACTTTGATAGCAAATGAATCTGAGGGAAAAGCAGCGAGGGTCGATCGCCACAAAGAGTCGTAAATTCAACCAAGCATCAGCAATTGTGGGTGTCTCGAAAAAAAGGATTCCTCAGAGCTCATCGACTCGCGAATTAGATTTTCAATTGTTCTTACATTTTTTTTGTATCACGAAAAATATGTTTAAAAAAAAGAAAAATCATTTTTATATGGCGAGGGGGCAAAATGGGGTACTTAAGAAAATGTTACGATTCTAAAAGGGTTTAAATATGATGAATCTTTTGTTTTTCAATCACAAAAAGGAACGACATAAAATTTTCAGCTGCCATGAAAAAAAGCATTTTTTGAGCCAACAAAAAGTGGGGTACCCCTCAAAAAAATTAGAACGATTTTTTTAAATTATTTGATATCTTCTCATTAGCTTTGACGTTTTGTTTCAAATATTCAATTAATGATTTATTTTAATTTATGTTTGAATATGTTTTCAAATCATCAAATATAACGTTCTTGGCAAAGAAAAAAACTATTTGATATTAAATATTATTAAATTTTGAAATAATGAAAATATTCACCAAATTTTTTGGTTTCCCCATTTTGCCTCTGCCCTACACGTTAAGTCCAATTAACTGTGAATTCCATATTTGAAATAATAACATTAACTTTCACGGTTGAAGCGAATATTCGTAGAATTCAATACGGTTCGAGCACTCGACAATTAATCAATGAACGAGAGAAATGAATTATTCGTTGAAATACCACCAATAAAAAAAATATTATAATTATTGAATATACACGAGAATCGTTACTTGCCGTAGTGAAATTATGGCATCAAACGATAAAAGCAATTTATATATTTCGTTGAAAGGGTTTCGATACTGATACTATATATAAAAGATGCATAATTAATGATCAATTCTTGACTGAAATAAATGTATACTTTAAACAAACATATTCTCGTAGATTATGGCTCAATAACAACGCGATAAATATATGGCAATCGTTTCGAATGAATAAATAAAATTAAACGAGAAAACATTTCGATGGCTTTTTCATGAAAAACGAACGTTTAACCAATTTGAATGGGATATAGGCCGCTATACGGGCTGAACGATTAAATCCGTGCAATTGATCAATTGCGGAAATTTTAATTAAAGAGGAAAGCCCCTCTCTCTTCTGTCGTGACACGGAAACTCAGGCTCGAGTGTAGTCGAAAATTAAAGAGAGTGGGTGAACTCCTCGAAATCTCGAGCAGCAGGTTCCGACAACGGGCCAAGAAGCACGAATATCTCTATTTTCTTCGTATATCTGCGAATATATATACTTGCTGATGTGAGTCCGTCAACATAGAAGGATTCGCACACGGTATAGTCGGAGAGTACTTCCCGTTTCTTCCCGTTATAGCCGTCGTCGTATCCTCGCTCTATCTATAGCTCTCTTCGTTTCTCCACGTTCGCATTAACTGTATGTATGTACATACAGCGGAGAGCCCCGTCCATAATTATTCCCATTGGCAGCGTGACTATACGGAACCAAAAGCCAAACTCAGTTCCTCATTCCTCTCGGTACTGAGAGTGTGTGCAGCGTATCTTCGCCATTGTCGATCTTCAGCCACGTATATATCACCCTCGACATTTCTCTCTATCTTTCTGTCTCTCTCTCTCTCTCTTTCTCTTTACACTCGAAGTAATTTGCTCTTTTATCCTCCTTTAATTCTGTCTGCATACGAGACTAGCTCCACGGACATCTTGGTCAACCTGCGGGACTCGGAGAGTTTGAACTCGGTCCGAGGAGACTCCGCACACGTATAGATGCTGAACGAGTGGGAGATCGATACGTTATACGGGGCTCTCGACATGCCTAGACTGTAAATCTCGGTGGCAATCACCGAAAGTGGAGAGACCGGGCTATCTCCTCTTGTTTGAGAGTGACACGGCGACCGGAGAGAATCCGTTTGTGAGCAACACCGAGTAAAGCCGATTGACGCGTGGACGTATATAGCAGAGAAAAAGCGAGAAAAAAAACCGGAAACGGTCCGAAATTTAAAGCACTTTTGCAAGTACACGTACGCCGATTCCGCTGAAAGTAGATAAATAAGAAATAAATACTTCGCTTGCGAAAACTTCGAAACAGATAAGTGCTGACTTATTCGAGTTCGAAAAAAATTATTTTTCTTCGATTCTTACCCGGGGTTCAGAATCTTTATCTCGTAACAAGTTTTACGCTGATAACGAAAATCGTCCGCTTTTTATCTGAAAATGAAATTTAGCGTGCAGAAAGTAGAAAAAGATATTAAAAGTTATATACTAGAATTGTCTCTTTCTTTTTTGACTTTGGATGAAATTTACGAAAATAAGAAAATTTTTTATGACAAAGCATTCCTATAAAATTTATCAATTCTTACTCTGCAATAGAGATCCAAATTATTGTAGACATTTTTTTTATTCAACTGAGGTTCTACACACGGTGTTGAACTTATTTATGTTCACGAATTTTCGAAAACAACTCAAAAACAAAAATAAAAGATGCGACTTTTTCAATTATCGTGAGCCATAGATGAACTTTTGTTGTTTGGGGCGGGGGGGGGGGGGGGCAAAATGGAGTACCTCAAAAAGTTGTTCACAATTTTGAATTTTTCATTGTTTTTTATTTTCAATTTTTCTATATCTTTATTCACTTTTTCCCCCCGAACGGGTCTCCACCTTGACGTGGTGGTGGGGCTTAAGTCGTCCATGTCGAGCCACGGTCCTAACCGTGGGGCGACATGGACGGCGCA
>JAPYYX010002494.1:0-18902 GCA_030522605.1 Cremastinae sp. B BG-2022a | reverse complement strand
GAAATGTATCGTTTTTCATAGTCTCAAGTATTCTCTTTAAAGTTTTTTTTGTATCGCTACAATAGCTCCCGAGACACTAAAAAAACACTAGAAAAATAGCGAAATTTTGAATTTTTCATAACTTTAAAAAAATTGTTTCCCTTTGATAGAACTTTGTTTCATAATGAAAGAAAACTTCCGACCAAAATTCATCCAAATCGGAAGGGGTCGATTTCAACCATTTGTTGATTTGATATGGAATGATCCGTGTATATTTTTTTACCTGAAACAGTCCATTTTTCTCAAGACTGACAGAGAGCCGCGTATAACTTCCCGGCAGTGTATTTTCCGGTATCATGCCAAGTGAGGACGTGAGCTCGTGAGCTTCCAGTACGTGGATAAGCGCAGGAGTCGATTGAGATTCCTTGCGGTGTGACATTGCTAGAATCGAATCACACTTTTAAATACAAATTCCATAAACTATCCATGACACTGACAAAGAAACTGATATTTGGAAAGTATATTTTTCACGGTCGTTATCGAGTCTTCTTTTCTCCTTAACGATCTCGAACGAACGGTCATTACTCACATTCCAAATTGAATTCCAGTCCCCATCTGTCGCACTCGTACTTCAGCCACGTTTTTTCTGCCGCCAGCGATAATTGTCCTACGAGATACATAATTGTAATTAGAACCGAGCCCGAGGAGATCACGCGACAAATTTTTTTTAGAAAAACCCGAGGGTCGTGGACTCACTCGATACGAGGGTATCGGGTGGATAACGAAAACTGAATATCCAATCCTCCTCGACCTTCAACGTAGTCCCGGTGATCCTGGCGTAAAATTCGTAATTCTCCCGGCCGAACAGATTGGAAGCTCCGAAGTTGTCGATCATGAATTTCATAACTCTGGTGGCCACCTGGGAATAATGCAATCAAAGTTTTAACAACATTCGACAAAACGTATAAATAGATCGATACTCGATTGACTCTAATTCGATGATACTCGATGCATCGTACACGTATGGGCATTTTTCAATCACACGCGTGTGAGTGTGTGCTCGCGTCATTCGTGTGTATCGGGAACTCGAAATTCCATCGTGCATGCAACTGATGAGTTAAACGGGTGTCGAGATTACGATTGCGCGTGGTGAGAAACGCGTGTTATTCAGGAGAGTTGTCATGCAATTGGAAGACAACGTCTCATTCAGCTAGGGGAAAGGCCCAACGGAGAGGCGGGGGGACGTACGTTGCTATATTCAATTACACATGCCATTGACATTCCTTTGAGTTGCCGTTCTCAAAAGCACAGCTGTAAACACTTACTGCCTCCTCTCTTTTCATTTTTTTTCATCGTTTTTTTTGTTCTCATTTCAAACGTTTTTTCGCGTTTATCGTAAAGACGAAATCATGTTTTACGATCGTGGAGACGAATCGTCATTCTTTGATCGTTTTTCCAAACGTTCGGAAACATTTTTTAGAGTCGCGAGATAATTTTTATCGTTCAGGATCTGAGTATGGGAACGAGAAAATATAAATGCGTCAAGACGATTCTACCTTAAACATTTGTGTACCCATCGATGACATTACTGGGATATGAAAATGTATCGCGATTGATGAAAACGTTGATTTTCATTTTTCAGGGATTCGTCAGTTTTCTAACTGACGGACATGCGAGACGCGTCATGAGATATGCTTAGAAAAAACACGTAATCAGGCAGGTAAGGTGAATTCGACAAATTTCAGCGATCATGGCAATCATATTAAAATCGCAATTGTTATTGTGTAAAACTTACTGAGACCTCCGCCTGATGTTGAAAAGTAGGCAAACGCAAGTTTCGAGAAGAAAACGAATGATCATACAAAGTGTAGGCATACCGATCAAAAGACCGAAAAAAGTAACATTTCGTGCACAAAGTATGTCTATATCTTTAAAAAATTGTCAAAATTTTGTAGTAAACACTAGCGAATGGATTTAAGTAATAAATTGGAACTAATAATAAATCTATCGTATTCCTACTTAATGAAAACTTTCCAATTTTATTAATCAAATGCTGAGATGTGTATTTTCTCATCGATATGGGCAAATCATTCATTTTTTTAAGAATTTCATCAATAAATTAACAAATGAATGTGCCTATTTTCTTTCAAATTTCCGAATTGGAAAATTAAATCGAGCAGTCTATATCCTTAACTAAATTGTCAAAATTTTGTAGTAAACATTAGCGAATGGATTTAAGTAATAAATTGGAACTAATAATAAATCTATCGTATTCCTACTTAATGAAAACTTTCAAATTTCATTAATAAAATGCTGAGATGTGTATTTTCTCATCGATATGGGCAAATCATTCATTTTTTTATGAATTTCATCAATAAATTAACAAATAAATGTGCCTATTTTCTTTCAAATTTCCGAATTAGAAAATTAAATCGAGCAGCTCGTCACCTGGACGACTGTACAGCAAAAATTAAAAAATGAACGAAGATCACCTTGAATCTCCGGACGTCTTCCATCTTTGCGGTTTTACCGTCGCTAACGCAACTTTGGAAAAATGATGGTGCGACCGAAACACCCAGGGCCTCGCTGGACATTCCCGTTCGAGCTCTTTCGCTGTTCATGGCGACGACTCTGAACGTTCCGAAGAGCAGTACTAGCAGACGTTGCGTGTATATCGGTAAAGATGTAATCAATCTGAAAATTGAAAAGAAATGAAAAAATTACTATTTTGCTCAAAAAAAGATCTTTTATAGCTCGTAGCTCGTTTTTTGTTTTGTTAAACACTTTTGAATATAAGAATACAGGGTATAAAAATGTGGTTAAATTTTTGTTCTTCAGGAGAGAATTAAAAAAAAAATGTACTTGTGAATCTGGTCCCTCTGCTGTTCCATACTATCTAGCCTGATGACGGTGAAGAGTTGTTGCTCGCCTTCTCTACCAAAAACCCCACCCGGTATTTTGCGTAGAAATTTCTTAAGCACGCTGGCTATGGTGTAAACGCTGAAATTCTCCATATTAACTAGACGTCCGGTTTGAAGAAAATGGATAAGTTTTTTCATGTTTGCTTGATTTCCTGGCGCTCTGAACACATCCTTCCTCTTCGGAGCTTCTTTATGAAGTTTCAGTATTAGAACCTTTGAAAGAAAAAAAAATTCAGCAGTGTATCCACAATACAGATCAACTTATATACTCATAATAAAATTATTATTGGAATAAATGTTCCAAGCTAAAAATTTAGCATCTCTTCTCTGTATACAATTTTTTTTTTCTTAAATTAAAAAAAAAATTGTGAATGAAAAACTTGTGTATATTTTTTTGAGTTATTTTTTTATTTTTTTTTTTAAATCTATTTTGAAAAAAGCAAATGCTTACCAATAAAGGACCCGGTATGTCTTTTTTGCATACTTCGTCCAATGGAACTCCAAATTTGACTCTGTAAATTACGTTGTAAATAAGTATAGGTGTAAATTTAGTTTTAAATTTGCAAAATCTTGTGCGAATGATAAACGAACTTTTCCAAACGTCGAGGATAAGGCGGCACCGGGGACGGGTGACCGCAACTGGTGACAACGTTTCCCAGGGTAGCTGCCCTGCGGTGCATTCTCTCCGTCCAGCTGGTCATCATATCAAATTTTTGTGACACTTTTGTGGACACGAAATTTCAATTTTTCAAAAATTTCAAGCTATCGACTCTCGATGGTCGATGAGAAAAAAAAAATAACGCGATTAACAACTCACGAATAACCCTGAAGGAAATCGGAAAAAAAAAACTTTGAATAAAAAATCTAGTTTACGTAGAAATTGGAATTTTAGGTCGGTCGTAATTTTCTCGCGGTAGGGATTTTTGTTACGAGCGTCTCCGTTGTTTAAGTTAATAATTATGACACGTGAAGGAGCGCTTTATCGTCAACGTGACAGTTGGTCGCGTCTCGAAGCCTCGCAGCGCGAGTACGCTTGACAACGGTGAGGAGGATGATCTTAACACTGTCATAACCTATCGATGTTTCATTAAATTATCGCGAGACGCGAACTCCATTATTTTACGAATATTCCACGCAGTCGAGAGTCTTTTCCCAGCGAGCGACTTTCATCACGCTTCAAACCGATCTCGTTGGTTCGTAAACGACAAACGCCCGCATCTCTTCGTCTATCGTACTCCCAGTCTGCGAGGACGCTAAATTGGCCGTACGAAAAATTCGCGGCCGATCTGTGGTAGCATCAGCGATTACTATACACACGCATTGCACATATATCCCGAATATATGTATATACGACCTCCCTATCGGCAATTCGCGTTACATATGTACTTCGATCACAATTCACAACCACACCTTCAACGACTCAGGCCATCACACACATTCGTGTTTTCACACAAAAAAATCAATATGTTCCTCGAATAACGGCAGTGGTGGTGGTCGTCGTGTCGTGGAAGGAGGGAAGGAGTTCCCTGAGGTACCAACGACGTTACCGCTTTGCGTTCGAAAGTTCAACTAAAATTTCAAAAGCGAAATACCATCAGTCGGTACAAACGCACACGTATAAATGTAAATTTGAGGTTATGTTTGGAATTAGAAAGTTCTCTTCTGTTTTATCGATAAGTTCTTTATTGTAAAACAATTATCGTTCTTTGTTGGCAGCTCATAATTATTCAAGTCAAAAAACTTTCTATTCGTACAAGTGTCGATCGTTGACTAATTATTTCGATGTTCTTAATACGAACGACTTATTCGTATTCCATTACGGAAAAGTCGTGGAGCGAGTCGACTCTACGAAATTCTATGAAAGTTCCATTACATTCATCTGTCATTTTTTAAAATTTACACGTCGAACCTTTCGTGACTGTCGCTCCGTTTTGATTCGTGTTTATAAAATTATCGCACATGCATTTAAAAAATGTGTATAACGATAAACACCTGTGACTGTTCGTTTCATGATTAAGATAAAATCTTAAATAAATAATATCACATTTAGCGATAATAAATTCTAAACGTATGGTTGTGAAGGTTATGAAGCTCATCTGCATGGTTCCCCATCATTGAGAATGATGAACGAAATCATTTTATGAAAAAAATGAATTTTTTATTATTATTACTATAATAAAAATGTCGGATTTATCACTTACAAGTGAGGTAAATAAATTTTACGTGACAAAATATTTAGCATGATTCGAAATAAAATTGTGTATAATTTGTTTGCTTTAATGATAACAACATTATAATTCTAGGTAAAAATGAGTTATTTGCATCTTTCATTTTGACGAGACGCCTTGCGGTTGATGCAGAGATATGGCTAGAATGCAAAAATATGGAAACGAAAGTATTAATGTACTGAACAAAGGCTGCCTGGATCACTATGATCCAATCGCTTGTAGCCGTATCAGCATTCTTGTTATCATCGCTGGAATAACTTTATTCCTTGTTGTATTGAAAATCATCAAGTATCACTCTCATCGGCATTCGAGGATACATCATTATCTGATTTTTTATGTATCTGCGATTCAATGTATTCTGTGGTAAGTAAAAAAATTTCGATGAGAATGAAGTGAAAATCTTAAGAGTTTTCTTCCATTGAATAACATTTTTTCTTTAATTTTTATAGTATTGTAAGCTGCATTCTAGGAACACGCCACACGCAGCTTGATTTTGCAGTATATTATACAAAATTAGTACATTTTATCATAATTTGTCATCTATTCTGGTCATCTGCTGCTGAAAATCGTCACAGAGACGACATAACGCAGTACGTCGTAAATCCAGTCTTGGCACTTTATACGCTATACCTAACCATTGTAATATTGATGGGAATGGTAGATATTAGGGGAACATGGACAGAATGCTACAGTAAGTAATGATATTCGCAATACCGTACAAAAATATCTGATTTTCATTTTTATTTGCTATTAAGCAAGGTGTTTTTTCTCTTTTCAAGGACCCTATTGGCTGATGCTCTCAGGTGCAGATTTTACAGTTGTCCAGCTTTTTGCTGCAGTGGCTCTTTATCTTACCCATGATCTCAAAAGAGCAGCAATATCAGCTCTTGTGTTATCAAGAGTTCAATTTCAGACACGAGATATCTGGCTCATCACTATTGCCTTTGAGATATCAGCCGTCATTTCGGTGCTATTTGACAGTCTAATGATGTTTTGTAAGTTTTTCAAACAACCCTTTTATACAGATATAAAACGACTTGACCTGCTGATAGTATTCAGTGTAGTGTTTCGTATGAATAGATTATTGTGATTACGAATGCATCTTACCTTCTACTTGAATAACTTAATTTTTAATGATCCAGAAAAAGAAAATTTTATATCACGTCTTCGATCGAAATTTTCAGTGGGACGAGACGAAACTGGATGCAGTGGTATATATAATCACTCGCAAATAAATTATAGCCTACTTATCATGGTGGTTACCATACTTAAATATTTACTGCCAAGTTGGATCTTGCTTTGTGTGCTTCAACCTGTTCGAGTTAAATCTCGACCGTCCGAAGTTGGATTGACGTCCAATTATAATATGGCAAGACATTTCGTAAATACTTTTATTGATGTAATTTAAAATGTTTATCTAATTTTTAAAATATTTTTTCAGGATCAAGCACACGAGAGCCAGTACAGAAGAATTTTATTTTCCCCGAATGGTGGTTTGTCTTCATCGTTACAATATCCGACGATTCCTTACTCCAACGATTCACCGTTGTACGGTAGTTTCGGTGACTTTTCATACACCGATAGCTTGTCAGATATTTCGCCAAGCATAGCGAAACGTTGGAGCATCGACGTCGAGCCCTGTCAAGATAAAAAAACTCTCGGATTTGAGCCGATGCGAGAGAACACCGAGGACCGATTCTCCATAGACGAGAATCGTCAAAATCACAAAAAGGATCTCAAAATAATAAATGACGTGCACAGTGACGTGTTAAATATTCATACGAACGATCTCACAACGATCAATGAAGAAAGTGCCACTTTAGCTGAGAGTCCACGCACATGAATGTGCCTTGCTCAATCAATTCTAAGTCATTTTAAATCCTAGTCGATAATTGAAAACAATATAAGAATAGTGGATAGATTGTAAACATTTTTGGAGTAATTTCCACTTGATTAAAACAAAATTGTACATAATAAGTTCCATTTCAACTCATTAAAAATTTTTTCATACTTTTATTAATAACATTTAGTAAAATGATAGATCAATGTTCGTGCGAAAATAATTTTTTGCAGTAGACGTAGCGAAATCAGCTATTCTTCAAATTATGTGCAAAGTTATAAATTCAATTACTAGCTTTGTACAAACGTAGATCTATAATTATCTACAATAAAAAATCCACTCAATAAAAAAATTGTACATAATAAGTTCAATTTCACTTGTTTAGAAGTTTTCGATACCATCATGAATTCAAATTAAGATAATAAAACGAGTTCATCAAACACTGTCGAAGTTTGATCATTATTACATAAAGGGCATTTTCGAAAATTTAATATCAGAACTATCAGCACGTGCAGGATTCCAGTATTAACAGTAAATATTCGAACACAGCCAAAGCTATCTCGTTCGAAAATGGTTTTTCAAATTGAGCTGTTCTCAAAATCGCTGGGTGCCGTATAAACATGGGGCAGGCCCCTTTTTACAATTTGAGGGAAATTAATTTTGATAAATTTAAAGATTTTCATCGATGAAAAAGAGGTAAATATGGTGGATTTATTTTACGAAATTTCTGCGTTGCCATTTTGCGAACCTTGAAAATTCTCTCACTGAAAGAAGTGTGTGATTTTCACTAAATAATTTTTTTCTCCAAAACTAGACGGTAAACCAAGCGCATTTTTTTTCTGAATATTCTTTACGAAGTACTCTAGACTCTCATTTTTTTCTATGAAAATGGTAAGAACCGTTTTTGAGTTATTTTGAAAAACGTATTTTTTCACTAACAAAATTTTAAAATCGAATAACTAAAAAACTAGACGGTAGAATCACTTTTCTCTTTTATCAATCGATTTGTAAATTTTTCATTCAAAACATATATTTTTTTCGAAATTTTCGTAAGAAAACAATTTTTGCGATCGAACTACCTTAATATTTTTATACAATTAATGATTTATAAAATTATCTGCACACGACAATGCAGTTACCTTTAAAAAAATCAGATTTTAGTTCAAGAAATGGCCGCCGAATCTGGGTGGCGCTGACACGAGCTCCGAAGGGGAGCTCTCGCTTTGATTTTGCGTTCGTACGAGACTCGGGGGCAACTTCACGGTTCTCCCAGCACAGATCAATTATTCCTCAGAGAGAGGTACGTCCCGTTCGCGTCAACATCAGCTGTTGTCGCGCTCGTTCTCACTCTCTCTCTTTCTCTCGCGGAGAAATGACAGTTGTTAGGATGCGTTTTACGCGTAAATCGTGCACATGAGAGTGCGGTGTGACAATTAGCTTGGGAGCGCGAAAAATAAGTGGAGGAGTGAGAAACGAACGCGAGTTCAAGTGTGCCCAGAAGAAACGGGGGGAAAAAAGATGAACGGCGGAATTGGAATAATCCGTGGTCCGGAGCAACATCCAACCAGATTCGCGGATTATTTTGTCATATGCGGCCTCGACAAAGATTCTGGTCTCGAACCAGACAAATATTTCGGTGAGTCATAAAATCCATAACAAAACGAGAAAATTCAAAATTCGTTAAATCTCTATTTTTATCATTTTTTTAAAACTCAATTCATAATAAATCCGCTCGTCTCGCTTTCGTGACTTTCCGTACGAGCGACGAAATTTCTTCGTTGCATAATTTCGGATAAAAAGACGAAAAAGATTGGACATAGTACGCACGCGTATTGTATGTTTTCTGTACGCGAAGCCTCTCGTTGTTTCTATTGCCCCTAAAATTCGAATATTCTCGATAAGATAGATGCAAAAATTATTCATTACGGTATAAGATTAATTTTTTCTTTCATGAATTAAAAATTTATCATAATATTTAGATAGATGGATTTTCACGAGTCTCTTTCATTTTCTTGTCATTTTTTTTATAATCCCGCCAAATTTTTTGACAGTAGTGTGCAATAAAAATATTTAAATAGCGATAATAATTTAATAATAAATGAAAAATAAAAATGTAAGTGTTGTATCAAAATTTTAAACGGAACATTGATTTGTTATTTCATGATTAAAGAAATAAGTTAGTGTTTACATTTTTTTAAAACGGATTCTCGCGTTTCTGTATGGATTCCCACACGCCTCGAGAATTATTTTTTTAAATACGGAAGTTTACTGCGGCATCACGTGTACGCTTACGTTATGCTTTTCAGATGTATACGGAGCGTTATTTTTTATAAACGTCACACAACTGAATTACTTCCACAACGGTACACATAGTTATTAATTTTTTAAGTACACATCAAAAGCTTATTAAACCCGCTTTATGTATAATTACAAAAAATATATTTTTTTAATTTATAAAATACATAAATAAATAATTTTGAAAATTCATCAAAAAACGAGCAAAATTAATAGAATAATAGTGAATATATGAAAATTGTTTTTTGTTTATTTTTAGTACGATAATAATTGCGGTTATAATGTTAAAAAATAAAAAAAATAGTTAAATGGAGTTCGCTTCAATTCTGGTCAAAAAATTTATCGTACTCTTCCAGCGCTTTTTTTGAGTACACATAAAAAATTTATTAAACCCCGCTCTGTAATTACAAAAAATATATTTGCTAATTTATAAAATAAATAAATAATTTTGAAAATTCATCAAAAAACGAGCAAAATTAATAGAATAATAGTGAATATATGAAAATTGTTTTTCATTTATTTTTAGTACGATAATAATTGCGGTTGTAATGTTAAAAAATAAAAATAATAGTGAAATGGAGTTTGCTTCTATTCTGGTCAAAAAATTTGTCGTACCCTTCTAGCGCTCGGCCTCGGGTTTCAATTGATACTTAAATTAATTGGAAGAATGTCATGCTTGCAGGCTCTCTTTTCTCATCCCAGACAACACGGGACTAACGAAACAATTGCTCGGTAAAATAATCTGACTCGAGAGTCGTGAAAACGACATTAAACATTTTTAGAATATTTTTCGAATCAGTATAGCGTTGCTCTCGATGTAAAAAAGTATAATATAGAAAAATTAAAACAACAATAATTATAACAATGAGGGAAGAAAAATCTATAAAACAAGATCAAGGGTTTGACATTTTCTTTTTTCTCTCTCTCTCTTTCTTTTTTTCTATGTATATTGGCGCGACCTTATCTGTGTGACCCTCGCGCAGTCTTTTCTTTCCGCTTTTAATGCTAAAAAAATCTTTTCACGAGCATGGACTGTTCTTTTTTCTTTGTCGGGGTCAGGGCTTTCTTCGAGAGCAATTCCTGTTGAGAGAGACAGTCAGAGATGAGCGAGAGAGAGAGGAAGATAGATGAAGGATCCTCCAGAATAGGGAACAATGTGCACAGGAAGAGAAGCAACAGATCTTCCTGGGAAAATCTGCGATGCAGCTCCCCATGCAGACGAGAGCTGTCGCTTTTACACTCGAGAATAAAAAAGAAACAAAAGAGCGTAAAAATGTCGGGAATCGATTGAATATTTCGTTACATAAAATCGTTGAAACACAACTAATTTTAACTGAAGTTAAAATTTTTTGAATATTTTTATGAATTGAAATGAAAATTGACTATTGAAAATTTTTATTTTTATTTATTAGTAAAAATTGAAAAAATTCGATATAAAATTTTCAAAAATTAAGAAACGATTTGGAATTATAAAAAGAAATAAATAAAAATTCCAAAAAATTTGAAAAATAAAAAAAAATGTTATTCTCAAACTGCACCATGTGTCACTGAAGTGCGTAAAACGCTCGATGCGAAAAATTCTAAAAAAAGCACGCAATAAAAATAAACACGATCGGAAGAAAAATATAATGCTCGACTCATTGCGATATAAAAAATACTGGCTGCGAGAGCGCGTGCACAAAGAAACGAGAAATCGGAGGCGAGAGCGTTCTCCCGAAAAGACCAAGTCTGGCGGGAATAAGGGAAGGAAACGCGAGGCAGGGGGGCAAAGACGAAAATTCTAAAGATACGGCCGGAATACTCGGTAGAGCAGCTGCACATCTCGCTGACTTTTCTTTTTCATGGTCTCGTTGGGCCGCGATTTGGTACGAAACTGTTTCGTATTAGTTTGCCCTCTCGACAAGTTTTTTCGTCCTTTTTTTTCGAAACACGCTCTGTTCTTTCAAAATTTTCGAATGAATGCTGTGGATGTGAAATAATAGTAAAACATTTGAAAAAACGCGATGAAAACAATTTGTGGGTTGATCGGTTTTGTGCATCTCGAATTTTTTTTTTAATTTTTTTTCAATTATAGACAAAATTGAATATAAATTTTGAAAAAATATCTAAGAAGCAATATTTGATCAGGTGGTACTATCGGTTTTAGATCTACCGTCAAGAATTTCGCGAAACTCGGCATATTGATACCTTATAATGAGAATATTAACCAGTTAAATTTTCAAAGATTTTCAGAGAACTGAAAAATAGTTATTAAGATTACAAAATACTTTAAATTAATTAACTACTAATTACTCTCGTCACAGACTCTGAACCCCAAATTCTAAGTAATCAAAATGTTCAAAATATTTTTTTCATAAGGATCAATGTTAAAAACATGTATTTTCTAATTTTAATAATTATTTTTCAGTTCTCTGGAAACCTTTGAAAATTTAACTGGTTCATATTCTTATTATAAAGTATCAATATGCCAAGTTTCGTGAAATTCTTAACGGTAGGTCTAAAACCGATAGTACTACTTTAAAAGAGTAATAAAAAACGATACAGACTTTATTTTGCGAATAAGAATTACAAAAAAACAAATTTTACATTTTTTCAAATTCTAAGTAACCAAAATGTTCAAAACATTTTTTTAATGAGGATCAATGTTAAGAGCATGTATTTTGTAATTTTAATAATTATTTTTCAGTTCTCTGAAAACCTTTGAAAATTTAACTGGTTAATACAAAAAACAAATTTTACATGTTCCACTATCGATATATGTGAAGACAGTTAAAAAAAAATTTTTTTTGTACAATAAATTTTAAAAAGAGAATAAATAAATATTTCGGTATTTTTTTTCTGAGTACTGAATTGCGTCGGTCACGTCGTACATCCGGGAACAATGGTTGCCACTGTTTATAAAAGAAGCGCTCTCGATATTCCAGAACCTCAATTTATCAGTAAAATCATCGTCCATGTATATTTATGTCCACGATGTATTTACGCACGAATACGTACACGAGAGGAATTTAAATATTTTATATTTAGTACGTATGCAGACTATCCAAGAACGTTTAAAAAAAAATATACGATTTCGATAAATGTTCGAGATTCCTTGAGTTCTCGGAGCGACGAGGGCACATTGAGAGTACGACACGTCCATACATATATACATTTTATATATACATAAATACATAGCTAGAGAAAAGAGAGAGAGAGAGAGAGATTATAGAAATTCATGCCATTTCCTCTATGTAGCCAGTGAACGTAGATAAGGATAAGTCTTCCTATCTCGTTCGGTCCAGGCTTCGAAATAAGAAAAAAAAAGTTCCCCATCAGATCAATATGACCAAAAGAGGAAAACGTCTATAACTTACTTTGTGAACGCAAAAATATTTTCACGGTACGTTTGAGCTTGCAGGAGTATACGAATAAGAAATTAAAATGAAGATGACTTTGTCTGCGCTCTGAAAATGGGTACAATTGAATCAGAGTGTGAACGCCAAAGATTCCGTTGGATTTATCAACGACAATGGTCATTCCTCGTTTCTACTTTTTCATGCGATTACTATAGAAAATTTTGCCGCAACAGGAAAAGTTGGATAAAAAATTTTGTTTGTGTTATAAAAGTTTGTAATATGTAATTGCATTCTCAAATGCAAGTTACAATGCAAACGAAAGTTTGATGACTTTTATTGGGATTTTTTTTTAGTATATTTGAATATTCCCTTAATTTTTTAATTATTATTTTTGTGAAATTCAGAGAGAAATTTCGCGATTTTGAAATTTTCGAAAATTTATTTTTATACACAATATCTTGGAGAAGATTACATTTTTTTTCTCTCATATGATCAATTATTATTTTATTGTTTTTTACAATTGATAATTATGATTGTTTAATATTATTAATACATATAATGTGACAAAATTCTAAAGATTAGTAAAAAAAAGTTTTTAATGCAAATAGAATAGAATGATTGCATTTCTATGTTAAAATATTAAAATCTTGAAAATTATCAATATTTTTATTGCCATATTTTAAGATTTTTGAATTTGCAATATTTTAACGTCTCTAGTATGGAGTAGAATTTATCGTCAATTATTGTGTCAAGTTTCAAATATATATTTATTGGAGGAATACCGAATTTTTGATAATTTAAAAAAAATCTTTATCAATTTTAAATCCACAACTAAATTATTCTCCAAATTGTTTATTCTTATAGATTTTATAAATACACTTTATTCAATTTTAAAATTATGTAAATACTCAATAAATATTAATTTACAACCATCCATATTCAATAAAATCAGCAAAACCTCCACTCCAAAATTTAATCAACCCCACTTTTCAATTCCCTCAACCCGTCACATCTAATTTTTCTCTCCCGTTATAATTCCCAAAACACCTTAATTACCCGTCGGTAATTCCCTATCGATTTTCCACCCCCATTGATGAAGATCTCTCTCGAAAAAAAAATGCAATAAAAACTTATATCTGCGAACACATTTAGGGGGAAAAATGGTTTCACTTACCGTTCGTTGACATCGATTCGTGGGAATCTCTCGAAAATGTGTTCCAGATTCGATTTGATATTTACCATACCTACAGCCCGCGTATAACTTCTGTCAGATTTGAGGGAGAATCGGAGACTCCGTCTGCGAGACAGAGGGGGAGGGGAACCCTCTTTTTCAACATATCGTCGATGACGACATCCGTCTGAACGGGTGTAAAAAAGAGAGCAAAGAAAATTCAAGGGAGAGAACTGAAGGATAAAACAGGGACGAGGAAAAAAGTCGAGGGGATCGGGGGTAACTGGCAGCATGAATACGCGCGGGGTAATGTGTTACTGAAACTCTACAAACACACGCGAGGAGGCTCGGAAAAAAGGAAGCTTCTCTGACTCATCCGTGTGCAGTTCCACGAGAGTGAAAGCCTCACTCTCGTTTCGTCGTCAAAAAAAAAGTATACCCTTTAAAGAGAAAGTATCACAATTTCTTTTTTCATCTTATATTTTTTTCATCCATTTTTTTAAAAGCCACCAAAAAGAGCGGCACTTTGAATAAATACCGAGACTAATTTTTTAGTTACGAGGATGGTAAATTCTTGGAAGAAAATCCTTTTTTTTTATTCTCAATTGAAGCATGAACTCAAAGACGTTTAATCTCGAAATATTCAGAAATCGTTTCAAGTTCCGGAGATTAAAGTTTCGTTTGAGATTTCTTTTTCGCGCGGTGGAAATTCAAGATAGAGTTTAAGAGTCAAAGGAGTGCGCGAAAGAGGCTTTAAAAAAAACGTCGCAACGAGGCACTCAATTGCCCGGCGTACGGAAATGAAAGTGATATTACACGGGGCAATGTACTCGAGCCGAAAACTCTGGCGATCGAGCGCATAGGACAGCCGCAATTACGTTCATAGTCGGGTAGCCAGAATCGCGTGCAAGCGCGTGGAAGGGAAAAAAAAGAAGAAGAGAATACACCGAAAAAGAGAGATTTCAAAGCCTCGAAAACATTTCGTAGAAAAGTGTCTCGGTGCGTGTAAAATTACCGAATCAATACTCTTCGTCGACCGTTGGTCACGTACAGTGTGATTCAGAGCTTAAGTAAACTCGTGTGAGACAATCGAGCTCTTTGAAATTCACTTAAATTGAAAACTATAAACTGGACGAAGGAACGATTTCATCGTGTTTTGTCTATTTATATAAAATGGTCAAGCGTAAAGACGATGAGAACAAAAAACGATTGAAGTACTGCAGTAACTTCAAAGCTATATATAAATTTATGTGACGATTTTTTTATATTGACTATTAAGTCATAGTTAACGAAGGAGATGGGGAATGTTTAAAAAATGATTAAAAATTGTAAACTGCACGTAACGTTTTATCGTGCAGACTCGCGAAATTGATATGCTGGTTATTGATCCATGGTCAACCGTAGGAACAATGAAAAAAGCAGCAACCAAGTTGAAACTTTAATAGTGCAAACAGAAGGATAGAACTTTTTTAACGCCCTGTCTTGTCAATTTAGCTTGCTAACGTGAAAGTGGAAAGAAGTTGAAACAACATCGTTACTTTAACTCTGGTAACTAAAGGGTAGAACATTTTTATTGTAATGTTTTTTAACGATAGAGGTTAACACAAAACAAAATAATATAAAATTTATATTCATGTATTTTTGTATCGATTTAGGTAACGGTTAGATAAATCGACGAAACTATGATTAGCTTAATGAGATTTAAGGAGGAATTGACCCTAATGGTTTTAAAGTTATGAACTTTCAAACTTTATAAAATTTAACATTGTGTCTTATGGAAAATTCGTATAAATGTTCTAAACATAAACAAAAAAAGGTAGCAGCTCCGTAAATTTTTTTTATATGTTTTATACGGATGTTCAATGCTAATTCCAAAATTTGAAAGCATTTCACTAAAATTTTCTATTTTAATTCTTTAAACAATGTTAATTGTTAAAATGGTTTAATTAATAATCGGAAGTTGTTAATGACTATTGTAGCTAATACAGGAAAAATTCAGAATCTTTTCAAAAGACTAAAAGGTCCAAAATTCGCAAATTTTCGTTCTGAACACACTTTTGACATGGATTGTACCTCTCCCATTCCTCCCTAAGGTGACATGAAAAACCAAAATTGATGATAATCTATTTTGGTTTTTAAATGTTTCAGTATTTTTTAAAATAATTTCATAAATAAAGAATAAAATAAAATTAAATAAATAAATTTTCAACGTAATATAAATTTTAAATAAATTTTTTAGATTAAAAAAAATTCAATTACTTAAATACCGCAAAAATAATGATGGTACATTTTATGGGATTGTCCTTTAACCTTTTCAGCTGTTAATTTAGCTAACAATCCTTGAACATGCTATAGTTATAGCCAAATTGCAACGAAACTGAAGCACCACCGTAGCATGAAAACTGCAAACAAAACGATAGAAAATTCTCATTGTACTGTTCTGTCAATTTACTCAGCTCGGTCAACTGTACATTTCATGAAAAAAAGTATAAGAGGAGCGCCTGAGGCGCGATAACCTGCGATAACCCCGGGATTTCCATTTCCCTCCACCGAATGACGATTCTCTCGAACAACAGTCCACCAGAATAATAAAAAATCTTTCCCGAATTCACTAATTTCAAATTCTCGATACTTATCTCCGGGATCATTCGTGTATTGAAATTTCCGCGGAATATTAGATCCATGATCGCGGAAAAATACTCTTGGCAGCATTGCGACTCGTTATGACTTATTCCTGCCTCGAAGCGAGGAAATATACGAGTTCGATAAAGGAGTCCCTCGACTCCATTTTTTTCATCTCCTTCCCAGCCTGATAAAACTTAACGAGAGAGAGAGAGAGAGAGAGAAGCAAACAATTCACCTTTTTCCACGATGTTTATAGCTCGAACCCTCTGGCGAGTGATAAAGCAAACTGGATCGAGGGATTACACGTCGATAGGGAAAAAAAATAAAATAAAATAAAATCTTCCTCCAGCCTTCGCGCATATCCGGATGAAAAACCTTGGTCGTGCCTTCATGACGTAAGGAAACTTCCAAAGGATATCATCGTTCCACCTTTTCCTCCAACCACACGCATGAAATACGCTGCCCTGTTCAAGAACGCTCAGTTCTTTACATTAGCTTGATTATGACGATATTATGTGACCACGAGGTCTTCAAACTTGGATCGATCGCCATCCAATCGTTCCCATTGAACACCGTTGTTTGAAGACAATTTTCGTGAAGAGCTCCGATTCTTTTTTATTTTTTGTTTTTACGGATATTTCCTCCGTGCGGGATTTTTCTTTTATAATCCTGCAGGATAGATAAAGGATGACGTTTCTCCAGAGATATATAGGGGAAGGGGGGGCAAAATGGCCCACCACAAAAGAAATTTCAACATCCATAAATTTTTGGGGGCAAAATGGGCCCTCAAGATTTTTGACGCTCCAAAGTGTTTAGGAGGTAAAATAGGCTGTCGAGACTTTGAAAACCAACAAATATTTTTGCGCCAAACGTGTTAGTAAAATTTTCGTTTTAGGATAGGCTCTACACCAATCTCGTCCAGCCGTATGATTTCTAAAAGGATACCATTTTTCTCTGCTAACTGGTATACAAGCAAACATAATTCTTTTTGTAATCAAACCGGACAATCGAATCTCTTGTTTTTTTAAATATTCCACAAGCTCCTTTTCTTGGGACGACCCAAAAACTGTCTCAATATCTCAATACTTCCTAAGCCTACAATAAAATAAATAAAATTACAATCATTGACAAAAAATAAAAATTGCATCCAGAATCTGTGAATTCATAATCATTATTGAGATTACGTTCAGATATTTGAAGAATGAGCCTGCGCCATCTATAAAACCAAACGCTTTGGCGCAAAAATAATAATTTAACAAAAAATTTTGGATTGAGTAGTTATAACGTCAAAATTTTCACTATCAACTCTCTTTTGTACCAAATAGAAAATAAAAAAATTCAAAATATAAAATAAAAGTGAAAAACATATTGAGTTTTTTGGGGGGCCCATTTTACGTCACATTTCTCGATTTTTTAATTTCGATTAAAATAGAAAATCAACACCATAAACTTAACAGAACGCCAAACAAAAGTAAAATAAGCTAAAAAACTCAAATTATAAAATTTTTTCGATGGTGGCCCATTTTGCCCCACATTATTAACTTTTTTGTTGTCAATGAACGAAGCAAAGTAAGGTTTAATTTTTAATAAGAAACTAAAAAAAAGTAAAACCAATTCACTAGACTAAGGATTCTAACAATTTTTTCTTAGGGGGCCCATTTTGCCCCTCCCTCCCCTATATTTCTTTTTACCTCTTTCGATCACGTTGGCTCGAACGAGTGTCACTTTTATACTCGTGAAAGAAAAGAGTAAAAAATGAGTAAAAAAAGAGAGTACCCAAGTACGCCATATCGTCTCACAAGCGGTAAAAGGAAAGGGACATGAATTATATTTCTGTGAGATTTTTATCACGAGTCTCCTGTCACGATAAATCTCTTTTCAGTATAACGCCACTCCAAGTAATTCCGAGAGATGTGCCTTCTTCCTGTTTTCATTTTCCACTGGTCGGAGATTATTCGAGTTTGTTCCATTGTTAATATGCTCGCTGTTTGCAATTATTATACGCATGAAACATATGCACGCATCCCGTACGAGGACGTTCACGTTCGCGTTCGGGATCCCGGATAATTTGACAGCAATTGGAAACGCTCAATTAAACCCGCTGAATGCTCTCGTAATTCGTCTTGAACGGAGTAATAAGAAAAGATATCGAGTATCCCAGCAACCGTTTGCTCTTTTTATTATATCATTTTTGACTCGAGGACGCTCTGAGATCGTTTATGAAAATTATAATTATAACACGGAATAATAATTACGATTTTAAAACACGATTATATCGATTTCGTTGATAAAGATATGTATGTAGGAAAGAGATTCAAAGAAATTCAACAATTTTATTAAAAAAAAGGAAAAGATTCGTATTTATTGTTTGACGTCTTGACAGCAACTATTAACTCTTAAAAATATTACACTCTAAAAACGAACGTGTTGTTACGTGTGTTGGATGAACGCATTACACACATATTAGACGTTTTGTTCGCGCTAAACGTGTCGAAATTATACACG
>JAPYYX010002493.1:0-15598 GCA_030522605.1 Cremastinae sp. B BG-2022a | reverse complement strand
AGTAACAATTATTTTTCCTGTGATCCAAAACAGAAAAAAGTAACTTTTTCAAAAATTTTTTACGCGGACTCTCATTTGACTAGAGAATACTTGATCAACTACCTTAATTAACAAAATATAATTTGCATTTTTTTGCCATTTTATTTTTGGCACACAAATATTTTGCAAATCTTGTGCAGAATAGTCAGAGTAATTCCACTAATTTCTTCACCTCCATCCATCTGATAAATTTCGTCTACCAACAGCTTAAAAAAAATAGACTATTTTAATCTGACCGACTGTAAAAAAATATCGTTTACCCCCTCACATATGGCACTGAAGTGTTAACAACGTGAAAATATTTTTATCCATTGATATCACGCTTCCGCATTTAACTGTAGCCAGTACAGTGGAGATAAAAGGGAAAGTTCGCTATAATGAGGTCGTTGGTCCCGGTCAGCTTACTTCAATGAGATTCGACTGTAGTCACGCCGCGTTTGGGCACCTGCGCGCGCCTTGTGCAGATAAGGTCCCTAAATTTCCCCCACCCAGAGATCGGCGCGGGTGCTCGAGCGTCTTTGTCGGTGCGCGCGCCACCACGGCGGCGGCGAGAGTCGCGCGCCGCGCTCTCGGGTCACCGAGAGGTGCGGGTTAAGGTCAGACCTAGCTCGTACCTGTTTCTCTCTCTCCTCTTCCGCGCGCTCACGAAATCCAGACAAAGAACGAATATGCCCCGGGACCAGGTAGATTTTCGCTCTCTCTCTCACTCTCTCTCTTCGCCTCTTCTCCTCCAAACACCCGAAAATTGAGATGTTGAAGTTTATCCTACCGTCTTGTCCTTTTTTTCTCTCAAGCCCCTCACCGAGGATTCGAAGCCAAAACGCTCCCAAACGAAACATTCTTATTTTCACACCGAACTTTTCATCATTATTCTAAGATATTTTCAAGAGTCTTGTTTGGAATTAATTTTCAATTCAATGACTTGGGAATATTGTTCGAATTTTGGCCATGGGATATTTTGTATCACTGAAATGTCATTTTTCTGTCGTATATCTATTTTTCACTTTCATATTTTTGTTTGATAAACAGAGATTGTTATAACGAGTAACATGTTGCCAAATTGTTAGTAAAATTAAACATTAAACAATTTGATTAAAATTTCAAACTAAACTTTTTAAAATTATAATTTAAATTATATTTAATAAATAAATAAAATATAATAAAATGATAATTATCATTCCCAAGTTAATTCCCTGAGGAGACAGTAATTAACACTTGCATTATTATTATCCAAATTATCAGCTCAACTTAAAAAAATGAAAAGTTACATTTAATGATTGAAAGAGACTGACCGGAAGTGTACATGCGTTATTGAAGAATCCTTCTTATAAACGATTTAATTTTTTCTGTCAAAATAGGATGTCGAGAGACCGCTTTCATTTACGCGATCACGAGCGCTGCGGTGACCCACAGCATAGCAAGGGCCTGCAGCGAGGGTAGCATACAGTCATGCTCGTGCGATTATACGCACCAGTCGAGATCACCTTCAGTCGTCAGGGACTGGGAATGGGGCGGATGCTCCGACAACATTGGGTACGGGTTTAAATTTTCCCGGGAATTTGTCGACACCGGTGAACGAGGAAGAAATTTGCGGGAGAAAATGAATTTGCACAATAACGAGGCTGGCAGAGCGGTAAGTTGTAAAAATATTATTTATTATTCTTCGAGTCAATAAATTCGTCAATGTATTTAAAAATTCTGTCCCAAATATATGAAAATGATTCAACATTATTTTTTTTATTTTAAAGTGGTCTCAATTTAACGTTGTCTTTTATAGAAAATTCACAAATTTACTTTAAAAATTTATTCAAAACATGAGTTATTGTTAATAATTTTTTTCAATCATTGGCAGCCACAAACGATTTTAATAACGGAATTTTAAAAAATTTATCGAAATTTTTATTTTTTTACAATTTAAATTTTTAATAAAACAGTGAACTATCGAATATTATTTAAAAAAATATGCTGAAAAATGTAAAATTACTAGCAGCAAAGCAAAGGTTGAATTTAAAGAATTCATTACGAAGTGACTTTTGTCAAGGCATTGACGATGAAGTGAATACAAATATTTTTAGTTTTTTTGTTTGCTTATCTCTGTCCTCAGCACGTGTCATTGGAGATGAGACAGGAGTGCAAATGCCACGGTATGTCGGGTTCGTGCACGGTCAAGACCTGCTGGATGAGGCTACCAAATTTCCGAGCTGTCGGAGACAGTCTGAAAGATCGTTTCGACGGAGCTTCCCGTGTGATGGTCAGCAATTCGGATCGAGTCCGGGGTGGATCCGGCGGAGCCGCGGGTGTCTCGAACGCGATAACGAGCAATTCCGCGAGCAGCAATTCCGTTCACGGTCCAAGACGAGAGGGACCGTCTCGTCGTCATCGTTATAATTTTCAATTAAAACCATACAATCCGGAGCACAAACCACCAGGGCTCAAGGACCTCGTTTATCTCGAACCTTCGCCACCGTTTTGTGAAAAAAATCCGAAACTCGGTATATTGGGGACTCATGGGCGTCAATGCAATGACACGAGCATCGGCGTCGACGGGTGCGATCTCATGTGCTGCGGACGCGGTTACAGGACCCAGGAGGTCATCGCCGTCGAAAGATGCGCCTGCACCTTCCACTGGTGCTGCGAAGTCAAGTGCCAGGTCTGCACGACCAAAAAGACCATACACACCTGTCTGTGAATGTATTTCGTCTCTCTTTATTTTTTATTATTATTTTTTTTATTAGACACTTTTATTCCTCGAACAATTTTTATAACGACGAAGTTTTGCTTGATGAGAAATTTTTCGCGATAGGAAATTTTTCTTGACGAGAATCGACGTTTTTTTGTAACGTACATAGGCCAAATTTAAAAATTTCCGCAACTTTTGAAAGCGCACGGAATTTTGTATATTTTTTTTCTACGACTCTTTTCTTTTTACACTAAAGGCTACGTGGTTAGAGATGAAAATTGTGAGAACGATAGGCGGACTCTGTCCGTCCTTCCCGGCGAAGAACGGTACGGCAGTCCAACGGAGAACGAGAAAAAAAAAGCTAGAAAATAACATCGACGAAAATCTCATTCTCTCGCATTTGGCTCATTTTGCTTCCGATTGGAAAAAAAAGCCTCGGCTCAGTATTAACGCTGGAACGCGGGTAAGAACGCGTTTCTATACTCTATTTATTATATCTGACGATTATTAAAAAAAAAAAAGGAGGAAACAAAACGAAGAGATATCTTCGTAAATTTTTGTACATAGAAACTGTGGAATTCAATCCCGGTAAACGTCATGATTATTCTCGACGAAAGAAAAAGAAAAAAGAAGGGTAGAAAACGAGAAACAGACTGGAAAAAGTTCTTTCCATTCCACCCATCATCACGCTTTTTTATCATTTTATTATTACTATTAAAATTATTATTATTATTATTATATTACAATTAATAATATTATTTTATTTATTCGAATTTCTATAGATGCGGATTGTAAATAAATAATTTAATTGGCACACGATAAGATCGCGGCTCGACGACTGCATTTTTTACCCTTTTTTTAATGTTTATTCTTTATTTTGATGAAAATTGAAAGCTGCGATCTTGTGTGCCAGCTTGTATATATATACATATTTTTTTTTTAGATTTTCAATTGTCCGAGCGGGGAGAAGAAAAATGTGTACGAAATGTGTAAAAATGGTCTCTAGTTTATAAATATATTTTTTTTAATTTTGAAACGATTATCGAAATAGTGAGAAAAAATAATGGAACGAGAAAGCAATGAATAGAGTTTGTGAATGGAGAAAAAATGAATGAAGAAAAAAATACATGGAGCGAGATGAACATCGTGAGGGATTACTGTAAAGAGAAAACAATAGATGCGCATCGCGTACGTAAAATAGACGATGATTAAAAGCGTTTCCACTAAATTATTTTTTTACACGTATACAAGAAAATTTTGCGTACACGCGTGCGTGTTTATTGTTTGCCTTTAAATTTTTTTGTAGGGCTGCATTTTTCTCATCGATAAAATGTTCGATGAGAAAACTTTTAATTTTGAATGTGTATTTTTTTCTCTCGTTCTTCTTTTTTTCTTCATTTTCTGTAAGCTAGACTCTCTTTTTTGCGATCGATGAACATATTTGTATTTTTTTCACGATGACGAACGTGAGGAGAAATTGTTTTTTACCAGTGAAAATATACTTGATCGTAGAACAATTGTTTATTGTTGATTTTTTTCATTTTTTACCCTAGTAGTGGTAGTAATTGCATTTCATTTACATTTTAGTATTACGTATTTACATGCAAACTTACAATTTTTGAGTTTGGTCTTTTTTACCTTATTTTTGAACAATCTTGAAGAATGGACCTTCGGAACGTCGACTCTAATGACAATTATTGGTAAGATATATTTTTCGAATATTATGCATTCAACTGAACTAAAAATGTACTTAGTGCTATGTATTTTGACCCGCTAAAAACAAACACGAACTTATGTAGTTACCCAACGTGTCGTAATTTTTTTAAATTCTAAAGAATGTCTAAAAATTCATGGATTCGAATATTAAAAAAAAAATTGTTCTTACACTTGAAACTCAATCCACTTATGCTTATGTATTTTGCCCCGCTGAACACGAATATGAATTTAGTCTTTGACCATCATGTAACAAAATTCATTTTAAATTCTAAAAAATCCTGAAAAATTGATAATTTTGGATATTTCAGAAAAAATTGGCTTACACTCTAGACCAAATAAACTTATTTTTATGTAAATATTTTGACCATCAGTTGAATACGAATATAAACTTTATTTGAACCCACCAGATCATTTTTTTATTCTCTAAAAAACAACCAATTGTCATGACATGTAATATTGTAGAAAAAATGATCCGTAATTTAAAATAAATCTAATTATTTCGATGTTTTGATTCCACCGGACACGAATATGAAGTTTGGTTTTGTCAATCAGATCATATTTTTTTAAGCTCGAAAAATAGTTAAGAAATTCACAAAATCACGTATTTTAGAAAAATCTAGTCTGTATATTCGAAACTATCACTTAGCCCTGTGAATTTCAACCCACTAAACGTGAATAAGATTTTTATTTTGGACCATCGTGTCATAATTTTTGTCACTCTGAAAAAAGTTCAATATTTTAGATAATTTCATATTTCTCATTCACATCCTTAATTGTTAATCATTTTTGTGCATCATCAATTAAGGTTATTTCAACATTAATAAATTCAAAAAATAATTATGATAAATATCAATTTTTCAAAGACGAGGTGAAAAACTCAAAAAAAAAAGTCTCAAAGTATTGATTTATTTATTTTTCAACTATTATAATACAACAAATATAATACTTCAAGCGTTTCATCAAAAAAATGCTGGAAACCATTAAATTCTAAAATTGGTATCTCACGAACGAGAACTGACGTTTTCGAACGTGAAAATAAGTCAATATTTCGGATCGTGGCGAGCCGCGTGACTCGAGATCGTCGACAAATATATCATAAAGAATCTCTCTCGTGTATACCGAGGAACGAATAATAATAATAAAAAAAACAATAACAACAAGAAGAAAAAAAAAAAGTAAATAAAAAGCAAGGAAAAGCATACACGAAAATACAAAATCGTACATAAGGACAAAGTTATCGGGATATAGGAATAAACGATACAGATATAAAAGAGTCGATACATTTCTACAGACGTCGGTATAGAAATGTAACCAACTGGTTTCTCGAAGTGCACAACCTCGGACGACTTCATAACTTGTTCAAAGAGAGTAATGGCAGATCGCTCGAGAGCTCGTCGATCTTGAGCCACACACGTTTCTCTCCGACACACATAAATCGGACGAACGAAAAAAAAAAGTTATTCCCATCTATAAATACGTATGAAATATACTTTTTTTTATACTTTTATTGACAAAAAAATGGTCTCGTCCTGATTGGGAGTCTGCACGCGATGTGATAACGTGTGTGGGAGAACGAATTAAAAGTGAAAGAGAGAGAAAAAAAATATGTACCGACCACATCCTGGGTTAAATATTTTGTAGAGATTTTAATAATCAACCAATTTTTTATCGTCCAAAATTATTATTTTTTATTTAATGTAATTTTATATTTTACTTGTTTGGTATGTATTTTAAATATTTTAAAAAAATTGTTCTACTTTTTATTTTCATCTCTATTGTATTTTTTTTTTCGTTCTCGGGCGGAGGTTTTTTTTTAGAGGATTCCCTCGTTCTTGCAGAGTGGTGAGTGATGCGCTTCTGGTTCGAGATGATTCCGAGTTGTCCCAGGGTGGTTATGCGCGTGTAGAAGAGAGCGCGATGACACCGGGCACCGAGAGATCAAAGCTGTCCGCCGTGAGAAGTCCACGGCTGCCCGAGATTCTTGTCTCCCGCAGGATCCTCATAGTCCTTCCTCTCCCGTAAAAAAGTATACAGATATATTTTTGTCCTTGCACGAACACGAGAGCTCATTCGTAGCCAAGAATTCGTATCGCTGACGAGAGAGAACTTTCGCACGTTTTCAGAAAAAAAATAGATGAAAATAAAAATGACATTGCATTTTCAACAATTGTTTAAAAATGTATTAACAAGTTTGTGAATAAATATTGGTATACAATTTTGAGGCATGAGTCAACACCATTCTATCGTCACTGGTTAATACACTTATCTATTTGTTTATAAAACGTTCTCACGTATTTTAAAAAAGTTGAATAAAAATAATAATTGCATTGTATTTTAAACAGTTTTTGAAACTATTTCAACAATTTAAAACAATTTTTACAGGTATAAGGTTTTACAAGATTATGATGTTAGATCAACATTATTTTAACACCACCTTATGTGGTGTTGATATGTGGCTAAATGTATAGTGTTAAATATATTCAATTTTATTGTATCAGTGTTAACTATTTAGTAACAAAATCAATGCAATATCATTAAACACCACATGGTAATAAATTGGTGTTGAAATAACGATAAACTTTAACACCATTGTATTCAACACCTTTTTATTAATGTCATAAAAACACATGAATTTGACATGAGAATCAACACCACGTCAAACCACTTTCGTGGATCAAACATTATTATAAAAACACCGCCATAGTCAACACACCGTTTCATAGCACGATGAAAAAATACAGTTTGATCCAACGCTTTCCAGCGACGAGTGTCTTAGAAAAGATTTCGAATCTCGAAGCGCGGGCGTATATTTATAAAAATGTTTTTTTTTTTCTTTTTCAAGTTTTCAGAGACTTATTTGAAGCGACGGATTATGCGTCGCGCGAGCCCGCACTTTTGATTATTATCGTTCCCGTATAGCGATTCTCTAACCTCGCGTAACCCCTTAACGTTTTCTCGTCTCAACTTCTATATCAGATCTCCTTTTTCCCTCGTGAGAGAAACAGTTCTAACTTGGAGCTTGATCTTTTTCGAACTTGCGCATCCTCCTGTTCCTAGTACTATTTGAAAAAAAAACTATATTTTGAAATTTAGGTATAATTATAGTGTATTTCTTGTTTATACATATATAGTATATTTTTTTGATATACATTATATATTAAAATGTATATTGTATTTATTATGCACATTTTAACATCTATTGGAATATAATGTGTATAAATATAAAAGTACACTCTTTAAATATACAATTTGCAATTACAAGAAAATACTCAAAACAACTATAACACAAACATACACATAAAAAACTATGTAACTATAATTACATATTATTTTCAACTATATTTTTTTAAGTACCGATTTTTTTATTTGTAGTCACATAAATATTGATCCATATATATAGGAACATATACCTATAAACGTTCCCACTCGCGTTCTTTCCCACCGGGAGTTTCGCGTTCCGCGCGTTTCTTCCGGGCTGAACAAAATGGCGGCGGCGCACGCGCCGACCGATAGTCTGCAGTACTCTATAAAAACAACGATAAACAAAACGAATAAAAAAGAACTAGAACGTCAACGAGATAACTAATTTATAGTTTCTTTTTCCTCATCGGTTTCCGAGTCTTCTGGCTGAGGAATCGCAGAAATCCGCGAGGGAAGAAAAAAGGACGCTAGTCTCGAGACTTCCTTTATTCCCTCGCGCACACGCGGAATGTCGAGAATCCTTCATCTCCGAGACACGTTATATAGTAGTAGAAAAACGAACGGAAAAAAAGAAACGGCGCGACTTTACGATCTCAAACGCCATTTTATTGTGAGCCGACGCCATTTTGTTTTCGATTTTCTTCATTCTTCTTCATTTTTCTTTTATATCTACATAATTTTTTATAGTTATATCTACGCATGTTGTGAATATTATAATTATTGACAAAAATTATCCAACATGAAGAATGAGATAGAAATTTCATGATGAGAATTTTTACCCCCCGCGCCATCTTGTTCTCCGTTTGTGTCGTCATAAAGCACGTCCGTCTCTACTGCTGCACGTACATATAAGTTTTCATTGGCATATAAATCTATCACATGTATCTACTTATGATTACTGAAAAATTGTTCTAGTTCAGAGAATGAAGAAGACATTTCGTTATAAAACAATTTCTAACCCACCCCTACCCCTCCCGTCATCTTGTGTTCGATGTTTTTCGTCAAAAATCACGTTTATTTCTTCTCTTGCGGTAACATAAATTTTCATATAATAAAATTTCATATGGCAAATATGCATGGTGATCATTGAGAAATTCTCCGAGTTTCGAGAACGAAAAAATTTCATTTCGCGATGTGCCCCCCACGCCCGGGCGATTTTCTTGTTCGTCGTCGCGTCGCGTCGCAACAGCGAAGTTCGCACACGTTAGGATTCTGCGGAATCCATCCTGAGGACTGTGGGAACGTGAATAAAGGACGATCGTTTTGTGTACACACACACACACATATATGTAGAGAGAAGAGAGCGTAAAAAAAGAACTATGGTGTTTCTCACTGACCACACGAGGTTCTTTCACTCCACTTCCTTTTTCTTCCCTCCCCATTTCTTCTTTTTTCTCCTCTTTCTCTCTCTTTTTATACTCGTGTAATGCTCGAATGTTTTCTGCTCCGGTGTCCTATGGGGACAGTCTTGAAATTTTTCTCAGGATCGACAGAGACTCGGATCCTTTTTTTGGCAATTTTAGCATTCGATTTTTAAACATGTTTTTTTTTGAATTTTTTTTTTTCATTTTTTATACAGAAATTTGGTACACGGGAAGACTCTTTGGTACCCTCTGGTATTTTCTTGGTACCGTTTTTATTTTCTGCGATTTAATGCGGAAAAAAAATGTGGGACGGTTTCTCGTAATAACCGAGAAACAAAAATGGACGCTCCCCGAGACGGATGGGAGCGAAGGATGAGGAAGACGAGGACGAAGAGGACGCGCTTGTGTCCGCAAGAAGAAGGCCACCTAGGTAGCGAAGAGACGCACAAACCTGCCAGCGAGCAGAAGAGAAACAATTCTCTCTCTCTCTCTTTCTCTTATGACGAAGGGAGGGAATGAAATAAAAATTCCGGTGGTCCCCAGCGGAGAAAGAGAGCAAGAGAGAGTGAGAGAGAAATCTCCATGCGAACACGCACCGAGTTAACTCCTGGCACTTTTACTCGGAGTTTTTTTTTTTAACCGAGCGCAATCCCCAAGTTTCTTTTGCTGGACTGTGTGTTTAACTAAAGTAAAGAGGAAAAAATACGTTGATGAAAAAAAGAGGACTTTTTATCCCTAAATGTAAGATTTGTTGATTTTTTTAAAGACGAAAACGTGGAAGGGATTTTACTTGTGGTTTCGATTCAATAATATGCATTATGTAAACGGTTTTAATTTATAAAAATTTTACAAACAAGTAGTAATTTTTGTAGGGTGAAATTACGCAAGAGGACCTCACCATCGGATGGGAGTGATTTTGATCCACTGCAGAAAAAAAATTTTGGCACGTTCTGGGATTACATTTTAATTTTGATACTGCGTACATTCTATATCATTTTTTTCATATATGAAAACAGTATTGGAATATTAAATTCAATTTAAGGGCATGCCTTTCTTTTCAATGAAGCTCATCAATAAATTTTAAAACTGAATCGTTTAAGATGATTGAAACAAAAAAACGAATAACAAAATTCTTCGACATTTTTTTTATGTTTCTCGATAAAAAAAATACTTCAAACAATGATGATACATTGCTGAATTTTGGTTAATCGAAAGCGTAATTATTTTAAAAAACTAGCTACGGATTTTTAAAATGATTAGTTAAAAACTTTTTCAGTTAGAGTGTACGCATTATTAAAAAAAAGTGATTTCAAGAAAAACGCCCTTAAATTACCAAAAACAGTAAGTAAGACAGTGACGATGACCGCTCAAAATAACAAAGCGATTTGAAATTCTGGAAACATATTTCGAATAATTGGGAATAACTAATAATTTCGACCGTGCCACGAAACGTAAAATTAAAAAAATATCGTCTGTTACAGCTGATCTAATGAGATAAAATCGTATTTTTATTACTTCTTTTAAAATTCCATTGTTAAATAAATTTGTTCTAAATTGAGAATAAAAAATTCGATCTATTTTTCCATCCAAAAATTCCTTCTCACCTTTATTGTTTAAAAAAAACTCCCGAACTCAAAATTGATCCATAAAACAGGGATAATTATGCTGGAATAAGAAAAGAAAAGGAGACGTAGAAGCGAGAATAATCACAAACGAGAATTGATAGTCGCGAACGCGAAAGTCTCTGTGCTGATCTTTCTCGGATATAAGCTCCCATTGTACAGGCCACACGGACTCGCCACAATAATTTGTGTACAAATATCGTTTATATGACGTGGCACTCGTCTCTACGTGTGGCTTCATGATTAATGCTAATGAACGACGGTGAAAGGAGCGAGAGAGAAAACGATTCGCAGATTTTATCCAGCAGCTCATTTTTTTTCTTCCTCTCCCTTCCATCTCATTCTTATTTATACTTTTTTTAATTTTCTCCCATTAACGGAGGGAAGACCGATTGATAAATCCGTGTAATTCGAATCTCTTGTGCGATATTAATGCCCATGTACACACACATTTTTCAATCCCCTCCTTTTTTTACAATTCCCCATAACTTTTTTATCTCTCTTTCTCTTTCTCGAAATACAAATGCGTGTAACGTGCTGAGAGGAAAACATATTTGGTCTCCACATATCAAAAGCCACGGGGGATCCGAGACTTCTTTTTTTTCTTCTATTTTTTGAAATTATCTTTCTCCTTTTTTTTCTATCAAAATTTTTTGTCTCCTCTCTCTCTCTCCCTTCCTCTCTCTTTCTCTCTTGCGTTCCGATCAGAGGAAAGAAACTGGCCAGTCACGCGTTCTCATCGTCCTCGTCGTTCTCGCAGTCGTCAGCGAGGGCGATCGCGCTCCGAGGAAAGTGAGTCGTTCCCTCCGTGAATCGCGCTGTGATTACCGAATGATTCGATCCGCGGACCACCGTGAACCGGATCGCTCTTCATCGAATCATCCGCTCATTTTTTTTCTTCTCTTTTTTGAATCTTAAAATAATTTTTTTTTATGTTGAGTTTTTTTTTAAATTTTATATAAATTTTTATTAGTTTTAACAATTTATGAATTTGATATACGAAAAAAACAGTATTTTATAACACTTTTAAGTCGCAATTTGGAAAAGCCATTTTTGTCAATTTTCTCACATGTTCTTTTTTTGTACTTTCCTCATTTTCGAATGTGAGTATTTCACGAATGAGAATTTTTAATATTGAAGAGGACCTTCATTTTTAACGTTTTTTATATTTTTATTTTTAATTAATTACAACCAGTATTTGAAACAAGAATCATATTTGCAATTTTTTCTGAGTTGAAAAAAAATTGTAAAGAAATAATACTCAACAGGGTTGTTGCGCATATATCAAAGAGGAAATTTTCATCAAATATATTGAAAAATGATATGAAGATGAGACTTCGCGATGCAGAGCACAATTAGAGCAAATTCGAATTATAAAAAAATATATAGGGTAGAGGGGGGGGGCAAAATAGGGTACTTAAGAAAAATTTCCGATTCCAAGGGTTTTAATATTATGCTGAATCTTTTGTTTTTAAATCACAATTAAAGGAAAAAAATAAAATTTTTAGCTGAGATAAAATTTGGATGAGAAAAAAAGTTTTTTTTAGCGATCAAAACTGGTATCTACCTGTCCAAAAAGTACGAAAAAATTTTTTTTCCATACTTTATTAAGTTATATTATTAGATTTGACGTCTTATTTCAAGTAATTAATTGATGTTTTATTTTAATTTTTGTTTGAAGGTGTTTTATTACCAAAGAAAATTTTCTCTTTCGATCTGCTATGTTAATTGATTTTTAGATTTAATTTTTGTTTAAATGTGTTTTTAAATCACCATATACAAGGTTCTTAGCAAATAAAAGACTGTTTGATATTAAATTTTATCAAAATTTAAAATATTGTAAGTTTTCACCAAATTTTTGGGGTACCCCATTTTGCCCCCCCCCCCCTCTGTCCTATGCCCTATATAGAGACAGGAAAGCTTAATGTACACGATATAAATATGTGAAACATGTACAAAATTTTCAAAATGTAAAATGATTTTTGCTCCATATTTTATATACGAGATTGAAAAGATTTTTTAAGAAAAATTGATTTTTTCATAATTCCACGATGGTGAATCCCTGAACATGTTTTTATTGAAATCCATACACACTTAATAATATTTTCAAGTATTTTTGAAAGAATAATGAAAAGCAATTTTTGTCAATTTTCTCACACGCTTTTTGCACATTTTTTTTCTCATCTTTGAAAGTGAGGATTTCAGAAATGGGAATTTCGTCTGGTGCAAAGGACGTTAAAGGAACGTGTGTATTATAGAAAAGACCCTTCAGGGCCCGAAGACCCACCGCCGTGTTCTCCGAGCCACGTAATTACGAGAGAGAGAGAAAAGGAGATATATTCTCCAAGCTGGAGAGTGGCTCGAATCTGCGAGCATAAGTGAGAGAAAGAGAGAAGAGAGAAAAAAAAGGAAAAGAGAAGAAGAGGCGTCAAAATCGCTCTCATCTCTGCCCTCGGTCCTCCATTATCGAAATTGATATTTTATTGTAGGGCCCACACTTACAAGAGCCCTCTTACCTTATACACTGTAATCTCAATGCCGCTGGATATGCTCCCGAGCTAACAAACATTTTTATTTTTTATTGCTATTCAGAAATTTTTTTTATTTGTTTCAACAGATTTTTCTCATATACTGATTTTTATCTATTTTTCATTGGAAAATTTAGTGAACGAAAGTAATGAAAATTTGAGTGCAATCATTTTTCAGTGTTTAGTATAAAATTTGTATAAACATTTTTTTTGTTTTTGATAATTATCGTTATTTCTTATTGTCTTTCATTAAAATAAAACTCGCTGAATATATGATGCGAGTGATAATCATGTTTTATTCTGTATACAAAATGTAGACCTTCTTTTTAAATTGCTGTTTTATTGTTAATTAACAAAGAATTAATTCTGAAAAAAATAAAGCAAACAGATTTTATTTATTATTTCCATTTAAAAAAAAAAATTCGACTTTTATTTAGATTTTTGTTTCGTTTTTCATTTAAACATCGAAATAATTTTCATGTTTGTAATATACGAATATTTTTACGAATTTTATAAATTGCTGTTTAGTTGTCCTTTTTAGGATCCTCCAAATCGGACGATAAACAAAAATAAAAGTTGTCTAAGGTCAAAATAAAGTTTTATTTTTATTTCATTTTTTTTTTTTTGTATTTTTTCTTACTTTTTATTTACAAATTGGTTGAATGATAAAACAATCAACATTAACTACATTTTATTTGATTGATTTACAAATATTTAAATCCTCCTTTTGAAATCATCGTTTTGTCATCCCTTTAAAAATTCGCTAAATCGGAGGATAAACAAAAAATGACATCTGTCAAAAATCAAAAAGTAAACAAAGGGAGGGGAGAAAGAGTCGCGTGGACGTTGGACAAAGAGTCCCCATATTGACCGCCCGTTTATCGATCTTTAAAAGTCATTCGCCTGAGCACACGTTTCGCTCAAACATTTCCTTTTTTTTCTCTCTTTTTCATTCTTCCTCATCGATTCGTCTCTCCTCTTCATTCTCCTCTCTCTCAGTCTCTCTCTCTCTTTCTTTTTTCTCGAATCGTTCGCGTCACCATCGGATTTCACACGTGACTGTGACACACGGGGAATGATCGGGAACGGAGAAAGGAACGGTGCTAATTGCCGGGGCTAACTAACGGCTCACTTAGCGTCCACCGCGCACAAATACGAGGACACCGAAATAAACGACAGAGACGAAGAACTCAACGCAACCGGGAAACAAAACAGAAATTATTCCGGATAGAGTGAGACGGACGGAAGGATCGTCGAACTTTCGATAATTATCAAATTTCTCTTTTATTTTGCACATTTTTTAAATATTTTATTAGAAAAAGTTTAAGAGAATATCAAGAGTCGCGGTAGAGACTCGAGGCAAGAACATTTTCGAAAAAAAAAAATTTTCAATAATCAATATTATTCAATCAATATCGGCCGAGCGACCGCGACTATATCTATATACGCGAAGACAAGCGCTTTTTGCTATAGTCCAAAACAGACATTTATTTTTATTTAAATTTTAAGAGAACGTTTCGAAAATATGAGAACACAGATATTTTTTTTTCTCTTTCGATTGAAAAAAAAAATTACTGCGATTGCTTGCGTCTAAGGCATTTAAGTTAATCGTATATTTATTAACATCGCAATTTTTAGCTCCTAGCTGTCAAACTTTTTCGCATCGGAATTTCTTTGCCCACCATCGAGCGTGCACATGTCAAAAATTGAACGTCAAAAATTCTCTTTCTTCCCGCAATCTTTGCCGTGATCGGTCATTCACGAATATACGTGAATGAAATAAAATGGATTTTTACTTAATAAAATAGTTTTGCGACGACTAAAAATACGACATTTCAACATATTCTTCGATTTTGCAGCACCACGGTAAATAGAAAGTTCATTTTTTGTTTCAATTTACGAAATATTCGAAGATTCAATTTCGATGTTATGTAGGTTAATTTTTTCATATTCCTTTTATTGATAATGTTAATAAAACTTTCTCAACATATAAAATTATCCATAGAAATAAGACATAATAAAATATAAAATAACAATAAAAAAAACAATAAATTCAAAATTTTCAATAAAAATTTTTTTTTTTGGTTTATAAAATGGCATCAAGAGATCTTTACAAAAAGAAGTCAAATACTCACAAAAGTACCATTAAGACGGTATAAAAATAAGCAAGTACATTTTTTCATAGCATTTCATGGTAAATAGTAGAGAGATTGTCGTAACATGATAAATTCACTAAATAATAATTAAAATGATTTAAAAAATATACGAATGAGTTTGTAAATATATAAAAATTCAATCAGAGTACGATAATATTAAAAAATAAAATTTCAAAAAAATAATTCCCGAGTTGATTATCAAGAGTCGCGGTAGAGACTCGAGGCAAGTACATTTACGGAACGTCAACTGTACGCTCTCGAGCTACCGCTACTCTTTTTCTCCGAGTTTGCT
>JAPYYX010002491.1:0-16319 GCA_030522605.1 Cremastinae sp. B BG-2022a | reverse complement strand
ATTATTGAAATAATCCTTTTTTGTTGATAATGTATTAATCGTCGTATTGAAACTGCGACGACAATTGTAACATGGAAGGTGCGGGGGTGCTCCGAGGACTCGAAAAAGTTTGGGATTTTTTTCCTGTTTTCTTTTCATCCTTTTTCTGAATTTTTTTTTTCGTCGTCTAGCTACAGAGCTTCCGGTTTTTGGGCTTTCTTCCAAAATGTAAAAATATTTCGTCCTTCGATAAAGAAAGAAACGAAAAAAGAAAATAGAAAAACAAAAACAGAAATTAGATCCAGGACGACACAGTTTTTCTCAGCATTGATACGCGCCGTTCTATCGTCTCTCCTACGAAAAATTCATCTAAACACACGAACATTCACGCAACATTCATCCACAAGCGCACGCACGTGCGCTCATCTTAGGAACTTTTTTTCTTGTCTTCTTTTTTTCCTTCTTATCTTTTCGCTTTCGTCTGATTTCTTTCTTTTTACTATACTTGGTCCACATATCGAAATAAATCGTTTCACGCATTCTCACGAGTCTTTCGGGCTGGTCGAATGAAATTTTCGAACTTTTCGTTGCTGAAACGAGGAACGAAAGAAACAACAATGAACCGCGATAGAAACGGAGAAATGAAAATAATTCAGAGGGATCGAATCGATGAGGAAATTCGTTGTAAGGTCTCTCTGAATGAATTCGTACGTACCGAGAGCGACTCAATTGGCTAGAAATATTTCGCTCGTGACTGACCGGAAGGGGCTTTTTAGATATATGCGCGCATTCTTTCATTATTCATCGCGCGGAAAAAATTCGTGTACATACGTCTCGTGATATTCCCGTTAGACGAGAATTCGCGAAAAACAAGAAGACAAAAGGTCATCGAATCACGGTGGAACAAGTCTCATCGTTCGGGATGAATTTCTTTCTCCTCGATACCGATTATTACGAAAAGAATGATCGTCGCACTCCTCACTTTCCGATTCTGGGTCTTAAATATACACGTATGTGCACTATACATAATATACTATATATACAAAAAAACTTGACCCGGAAAATTAATCCTACGTTGCGCACGCTTTTCCGGACTTTTCTCATTTTAAACCTTGACCCTCTTTGTTTCTATTTACAATACATTTATTTATATATCTTCTCGCTTCTTCGCTGTTCTTTTTATTTCAATACGTGTCTCCTTAAATCTGTATACGCTTCGGGGAACAGTCAATTGGGAATCGGGATCGCTTACAACGTTAATTGATAATACTCGCTAATTTTTTTCTGTTCTCTTCGTATTTACATATATGTATACAATAAAACTCAACCGAAATTTTCTTTTTACTCCTCTCAGGAATTTCCCGTCCGTCCTATTATTCGCTTTCTCTCTCTCGTTCTCTGTCTTTCGGACGGGGCGTTTTTTTTCCGACGACGAGAAATCATTTTGGAGCTCGAAACAAAAACGTTCGATCACACTCGCGGAAACCGCACGGATGCGACAGGATCAATGATACTTGGCACACTCCGTGCTCTCCCCGTCGTTTTACGCGGAAAGGGAATAAGAAGGAACTTCTCGTTCCGTACGTCGAACACGCGAATTCACTTTTAATACTGTTCTTCGTCCTAATAAAAAACTCTCGAAATCTCCCGCAATGTCCGCCGTTAGCGATGTGGTAAAACTCGGAGAAAGAAACGTTTTGATAAGACTCGAACGTCGTCGAGAAGAAAACTATGAAAAAGTATGCTTGTTGGTAATTAGAAAGCAACTCCCGGTGAAGACACTCGACGAGACGAAATAGTCGTCAATAATCTTCACGGTAGTCGCGCTCGTTCACGTTTCACAGTTACCATTCGAGCTTTTGAGCCACGCTTGAAAGACATTGCAATAAATAATCATAAATACAAGAATAGCAATATTATTAATAATAATCGTCATAATGATAATAGTTAATAATAATAAATCGTGACAGTAATAAATCGCGAATTAGAATCACAATGGTAGCAACGAAATGAATTGTTCTAAAATGTATATTTCCGCGAGGTGATCCGAATCCCAAAACGATCGATATCCTACAATCAACCTGTCACCTTCCTTCCCTTCTTCTTCTCTCTCTCTCTCTCTCTTTATTATCTTATCTCTTTCTCTCGAATGCCTAAACCTATTTTGCACGCAACGATTTTCGACTATTTAAAAAAGAAAAAAATTCGAATCTTTGGAATCTCATTCCGTGCTCCGTCGATTCACAATCCTTTTCTCGTTCTCCGTACACACGTTCGCGAATAACTCACGGCACTCTCGCACGATTCCCGAACTTTCTCGGGAAAGCTCCAAGATCGAAGCTCCGAACTTCGAAACAAAATTCAACGAACGAAACGCAGTCGCCTTGAAGATTTCATCGACGCGATTTTCTCTTCGAAGCAATTCTCCTGTTTATCGTCTTAGCGTCCGCTGAGAAAACCCAACGTGGATTAAAATTGTATCAAATTTAGAAAAAGAAGTCAGCGGCCCGTCCATCGATTTCTCCATCGAGTAAATCGTTTAACGATAAAATTCCGGTAGATTGCACAAGCGTCGATGATTTTGATGCTGATGAGGATTAGCGTTGTTGCTTTGATGATGGTGTTGCTCGTGCGAGCGATATAGTCCGTCCCTCTGATGGGTCGGAGGCTGATGTCACTCGTGAGATTTTCCGCCAAGAGCGTGATAATTACTCCCCGCTGAGGTAACCAGAGCCAGTGGCAACGGCGAGCCGATCGGCGCCGGATGCGAGTGGCTCATCCCTCCCGATGAGTGCGTCGTCAGTGCCAGGGGACTACCGGACATCGAACTCGCGAGCGAGGCGAACACCGACGGCGCTGGCGACGCCATCGTCGGACTTCCCATAGCCGCCGTTGGAGGATTTATTCTCTTCTCCTTCTGTCGTCTGTTAAAATATATCATAGTCAATATTCGATACATTTTTATTTTTTTAATTATTAATTTTCAACTTTTTGTAACGATAAAAAGTGCTGAAAGTTTGTAGACCATCTGTGTATTGGTTAAAAATTGTTCTTAACAGTTGTTCAAGATTTTTGCAAACTACCTGTTCAATTAATGATTATTCTAATTAAAATGAGAATGTAAAATTTTTTTTACTCGGCAGAAAGATGTTCTGTCAAGTTTGTTTTTCAATATTTTTGGCACTATTTTTCGATCAAATAATTCTAGAGGGTCTAGAGTCTAACCTGTTGCAGAACCAGACTCTGACGACTTCCTTCTCCATCGCGAGGCTATCCGCGAGTATCGTGATCTCTTCCGATGTTGGTTTTGGATTCTGTACAAATGCCTTTTCAAGCGCAACCCTCACGCTCGTCTCTATCGACGTCCTCTTCTTGCGCCTCCTGCCTATTGCCTCGGGTGTTGTCAGAGGATTCGACAACGAGTTCGGATTGTTTAGAGAGTTGTCCGCGTCCTCGAGCCACTTTTGTAACAGCGGCTTTAGCTTGCACATATTCTTGAACGAGAGATTTAAAGCTTCGAACCTGAAAGTCAATTTACATTTTCGCATTAGAGAAACAAAAGTCAAAAAAATGTTTTCTCGATAATTTATTCCTCATAGCTTGATCAATGATGAAATATATCGTTCATTTTTACCTCGAGATCGTTGTCTGAGAAAAATCATTTCCATAAAGCTTTCCCATAGCCAGACCAACGTCGCCCTGGGTAAATCCGAGCTTGATGCGTCTCTGCTTGAAAGTTTTGGCGAATTGCTCGAGCTCCTCGAGGTCCGTCGTCTCCTCGGGCGAGGGCTCGAGTCTCGTGGGTGGTTGCTTCACTGCGGGCGGAGTACCCGGTGGTGGAGGCGATCTCTGCTGCGTAACGTTCCTCCCCATGAGACCGCCGCCGCCGGCACCACCACCGCCCTGCAGCGCTTGCTGTTTCTGCAGAGCCTGGAGCTGCTGCGCCGCCTGTGCTACCGCTTGCTGAACCTGATCATAAAAAAATCACAACCGATTATTGAGAGAATTTTTTAAACGCTAATATCTCGAATGATCATTCAATTTGAGATGATACCGAATGATTCCATTCGTCTATTTTTATTTTGATATCTTTATAAGTTGCTGGTTTTTTTTCCCAAGACAATTTTTTTTTGTATAGACGTTTATATTACGTTATTTTGATGTGGAAAATTTATATTACGTAAATATTAAATTAAATACTAAATAAATATTAAGTTTGAGGTGTACCGAATGATTTCACTCGTTTATTTTTATTCTGATATCTTTATAATAAGTTGCTTGTTTTTTTTTCCTAAGACAATATTTTTCTGTGTAGACGTTTATCGTACGTTATTTTGATGTGGAAAATTGATATTACGTAAATATCATGATAAGAATTTTCAAAATAAGAGAGAATCCTCATATTTGTCGTACATGATGATTCCGTCATTTTATCAAATTTTTATCATCTTTTGGTGCCGAACCACCTGATGATCATTTATCGAATATTTTGTCACGATTGTGTATTATGAAATTAATAGAGTGTCACGTGTCCCCGCAGAGGAGCAGGTAAAAAAGGCTTGAGGCTCTCGTAAGTGCGTTAATCGATTATCCTTTTTTTCATATGCGAAGCGTTTTCCCTATCGAGTCAGTGGCACTCGGAACGTGGCAACCCTTCGGCGAAGAATGGTAATTCAAAGCGGTCGCGTGTCTCACCCTTTTCGCCTCACGTTCTTTACATACACTTTAAATGCATCGAAATGTATTACCTCTCGACGATTGGGGTCTCATTTTTTATTCACACGTGCGGTCTACCTGCGGGCTCGATCCTTCCAATTGTCAAACATGACAGAGTTAAATATACAAAAAAGATATACACAAAACGAATTCAATGAGAGTCGTCGCGACAAGTTTTATTTCCGAATAATGAGATTGAAAAATAATAATAATATAAATTCACGATTACGCACAATCGATGTCGAATCTTTACCGAGAAATAGACATACCTCGAGCTGATAATCCGACAGCGATTAGATAATTTTTTTTTATCGATTTCGATAGGGAATATTTGAATGTGTTGAACTCGCAGTGATCTACGTACTAGATTCGCTGCTCGGATATGCAGCCTTGACACAATTTCTGTCGAGGAAAAAGCGAGCCGATACGTGTCCCGTAAGAGCTTTATCATGTTAATTCTCCGATAAATCGCTCATTGTTGAGTACACAATGATTTCATCAAGCGCATTTATTTAGAAATAATCTTTGAAAAAAAATTCCTATTCGCGTTATCGAAAGAGAGAATCATATTTTTTTGTCTTCGCTGTGAAAAATGAAAATTGACGGAACGGAAGATTTGGTTTTTTTGAATGATTCTCAACGAGCCAATAAATGTTTCTTCACAGATATTTTTTCCGTCTAATATTTCTAATCCACATTATGTCAGCCCGCGACAACGATCAGTCTGAGATTTCTCTTTCGTTTTTTTTATTGATAGCCTCGGCGCGTGTCGAAAGGGTTCCTTCCTTGACTGTGGTATCGCTGTATACAGGACGTGGTTGTCCCAAGGGAGGAGAGAAAAAAAAACAGGGTGTATCGAATGAAGAAATTAAACGTCCGTCCCGGTAGACGCCCCTCAGGCAAGGGATTACGATCGAACCCTTTTATGATCGCGCGCACGAGAGGGGTTGAGGCAGGTTCGTTGTGTTGAAAAAGAGAGAACGAGAAAGACGGAAAATGAAAGAAGAAAGAGTAGAAAACAAGCGGAGCCTGTATCGTCATTTCCTTCTCTCGAGAAATCTCGTCGTGTGTCTATCCATTGTCGCGCGGATAACAAAATGACGGGTGTGTGTTGGATCCTTGTCTCCCTCTTCACCCAAAGAAGAAAAGTATATTCCGCCACGTGTGAATCAACAAAAGATCGAGGCAAGGTGCTACCGATGGCGCGCGCGCGCAACATTCTTTCTTTTTTCCGGGTTACGCCATCGGCACGTTCTCCGGAATAAATTTCGTCTCGCCTATTTTTTGAGATTATAACACAAAAACTTTTCGGAAAGTTTTTAATGCCGAAGATTTTGTAACTCGAGAAACGTTTAAAATTGAGAAAATATTTGAAAGAGGATATAACGAAATTAAAAAAAAAATCGTCGAACTTTACCTGATTTTGCAAAAAGAATTGCGCCTGGGCCGGAAGTTGACCCGCCGAGGATGGACTGACTTGCTGAAACATTGCGAATTGCTGGAGCTGCTGTTGAAGCGACTGTTGCTGCTGTTGGAGAGTCGAGGCAAGGGCCTGGATCTCCTGAGGGCTCAGAGCGCCGAGAGGACCGTGCATCAACAATTGCTGGCCCACCAGTTGAGCCGCAAGCGCCGCTTGCGTGTTCCCGGTGTTACCAGCGTGACTTCCCGTCAATTGGCTGCTAACACCGGAACTAGGCGAAGAAGCGCTCCCGCTCGTCCCGCTACTGCTGTTACGTTGCGAAACGTCGGTGACCTAAAATTCATTTATTGTTTATCATCACGAACGGAGAGAGACAGACGCAGAGAGAGAGATGTTTAACCGAAATCATCTTATTCAAGTATCTGTAATTTACTTTATCTCTCCCGGCTTAGCGTTCGCGGATATTCTCTGTTTGTTCGATAAATATTGGCGTTTTTTCAGCTCCTTTTTTTTTACTCAATCTGAGGAAGCGAGGAGCCAAAAAAATCGGAAAAGACCGTAGGAGGGTCGCCAAGTGTACACTGCACGAGCCTCAGGACTTTAGGGATATATTGACAGATGTTCTTTTCAAGAAAATTCAGCTTTTCCTCTTTTTACCATCAAAAATCTACACGCAGCTTTCCCATATTTCTTCTTTTTTAAGGCATTTTTTGTCGATGAAATCGCGTCGATTCACGATTCCTCGGCACTTTCCTGTAATAATAATCTGTAGAAATTCTTTCCGGAAAAAGTGAAGATGGAAAAAGGGAAAAGTTTTGAAAAAAATTCACGTTTCGCGGTACTCGTCAAAGTCGCATTGCACGTGCCACCTGTTTAAAGATAATTATCTAAGTGCGATTCGTCTTAGCATTCTCGCGATGAGGACGCACCTGGTGCGAGGGCACACGCAAGGTGGCCCTTTCGCAGGAAGTCTCGAAGCTCAACAATGCCGGAAGGAATATCTGATTGGCAATACGAGAAAAGGAATTGTCACTTCATATCAGGGATCGATCGAGGTGCGAATTTAATTCGATATATACTAACCAAATTGAGCGCTCCTCCGCGATCGGAATCCATCGAATCGTGGTCAAGCGTCGCCTCGTTCGCATCGTTAATGTCACTCGCGATACTCCGGTCATCGCCGCTAAGCTCAGGTCCATCCACCTCGCCGTGCAGATCGGCATCTGAGAAAAGAAAAACATTGAATTTTCAAAAAAATTAAAATTAGGATTTTTGAATCGAGGAAAAATAATCGTTATTGCGATTCAATTTCTGAATTTCTCGTCATTTTCGAAAAGTTCGGAAATTTCTATTAAAACTTTCGAGGACCAAAAAATAATCTTAATAAGATTCTATAATTTTTCAGTTTTTATTCTAAGGAGTGATAACTCCGTTTTGTAATGCCCACAATTTTTCTGGTCGATTCTCAGAGTGGACGATTGCTCTAAAAAATTGTTTTCAAATATTTTTCATAAATCTATACGTAATTGCGCTGAAATAATTCACTTTTTAACGCTAATTAAATTTTCTTCTATTGTTTTATCGTCATGCAATATTTTATTATCTCATTTCATAATAAAATAATCTCATTGACGTTATCCAGAGATAAACCAAAACTTTCACCAGTTTATATCTTTTTAAATTCGGGAAATATTCTTTTTTTATTAAGTGACAAAATAAATGAGTCAGGATCGTACAGTTATTATTATTCTGTGGCCTGTACTTGTCGTGGCGACGATGATGGCGATGATGATAGCGGCTCGGCGTGCTCGTCGGTGTGCTCGTCGCGTGAAGCCGCATGTCCGCAAAGATCATTTTCGGATCTTCGAGGAATACCATTTCTCCCGTATCACCGAGCACCCTGCGACTTTTATCGCTACCGAAAACACTTTTCACCGTAACATCTGACCGCTCGGTACTCTCTCCACTCCCGAGATCCAGCACGCCGAGATTCGACGATATTTTCCCGCGAGCACCCCGTCAGGAGTGAAAGACACTCGCGTCTCTTTATCATCAGCGTTGCTCTCCACACTAGTTTTTTCCCCCGAAATTCGAGTTCAAATTTAATTCTTCATGTATCTATTTCATTGAAATTTTAAAAACTCTATTAAACCTCTGTATTTATCAACCAAGCTCGTCGACAAAATCGAGACTAAAAAACCGCACTGGCCACTGAATCGTCTCGGGCTCGACTGATTATCGCTCCGAATTTCGAAGATTGTATAGCGATTGCATAGACGTAGAAAAAAAAACACTTTTTAATTATCTTTCTCAAATGATTCTCGATAAGAACGTCACTTGAGCGAAAAAAAAACGAGTCGTCGCACTTTATAAATATTGAAAAAAAAAAAAATTATTAAAACTGAGTTAATTAAAAATTCGGAATGGAATAAATTAAGCGAGATACAAGTGTGTAGAAACGCGTACGGGTATGCGCTGCTGAGGGCGCGGGAAACAAGGCGTTACAGTCCTCGTTCAAGGGCCACCGCTGAGCGAATGTCAAAGTGACGCAACGCCGTTGCGCCCTACCGGCGGGTAGCCCTAAGGGCTAACTACCTCCACCGAATCGTAACGTCTTCACGGACGAGCCGATTGGCTGAGCTCTCGGCTCTTCCTCAGATTTCATTGGCCCGTGAAAAAAACCCTTCCTGAGCGCTTCCCCCCACCATCGGGCGACGGTGAAACAACCCTTCGTGTGCATCTATCATCGTATCTTATGACACGGCCTCCCTCGCCTCCTCTCTCCTCATATTTCCATCCGCCTCGCCTCTCCCAATCGTAATTCTCGCTTTGCGCACAGGCGGCCTTCTTTTTTTATTCTTTTTTAGTACTTTTTTTTTATTCTCTCTCTTTGTCTCGCTGTCTTTTGCTTCTTTTTTCATCTCTTTTCGCATACGAACTGTAATACGGGCCGCGAATAATCGGTCGAAACCGATTTCACGAACTTCGTGATCGCTTTACATCGGGTGACGCTGCCTGTCTTCTCCCGCGTTTATTTTCCGAACCCCGCGTGCACGCACGGGATGCATAACCGTTTTTAAATGTAATTATTACGATTCGCCACAACCGAAAATCCATTTGTAGACGAGATTTATAGCTCGGGGCTCGAACGTCGTTTTCTCGGAGTCATTTCTGCCACGGCGTCTTCGCAATTTTCTTTTTTAATTGCTGACTTAGACGGTGTGTGGAATCGAATAAAAAAAGTAGGCCCCGCTCGCATCCCCTTAATGAGCTTAAAAAATTAAAAGATAACGTGCTCGAAAATTGCGATAAAAATTCTTCGAGTATTAAACTTTACGTACCGAAAAAAAAGAATCGGGAAAAAAATACATTTTGAGGAAGATAAATGGTGTTTCGTGTACTGGAAAAAGCCCTCAGAAAAAAAGGAAAAAAAACAGAAGTATAAAAAACAGACCGGAGCGCGCGAAAGACTGAATTTTGGAAGGAGAGAGCCCCCAAATGAGGGAGACAGCGATATCAGGGATAAAAGTGGGAAACAAAATTCAAACAAGAGCGAAAGACGCTTTTTTCGGGCCATCGTCCGCGCTCGTAGGGATATACAGAGAACAAACGCGCTTCTCCCGGATTCTTGCTCGTTTCGATCTCCGTCCTTGTCGCTTGTATTCACCATTTTTTTCTTCTCTTTCTCTCGTTTTCTTCGTCTTTTTACCTGGCCCGCAGATTCCCCTGAATAACGTAAAAAATTTCGTGAGGCAGGTAGAGGCATCATGTATACATATATAAATTCGATGGAATCCGTGAGTTCTTCTCCGGCGAGCTGAGATTATATTGGTGAATTCACTATAAAATTTCAGTTACTACGAGCCAATCTCCCTTCCTCGCTTTTTATCCTCGCATATTACTGCGCAGTCGATCGGACTCGGTGCTCCATAGGGCACAGGTAGTCATCGCGGATGAGGCATTAAAAAAATACACGCTGCAATCGGGGGATTTTTCCTTTCACTCCAAAATTTGCATCGCCGTCTTTTTTTCCTCTCTCGATATATTCTCTCTCTCTCTCTCTCTTTCTCTTTTGCCTCTTTTTTACTCGAAATCCACACTTTTTTCGTGAGAATCGGGGAACGACGCGGCGAGGGGGAAAAACGCTTTCTACTTTTTGATGCTTTTTTATTCCAATTTTTTACCTTTTTTTTCGCTCGGGTCGCGTCTTCGTCAAAGGGGACGGTTTTTTGGGGTGGTTTCCTTCGGTTTTAATCGCGCTCTCACGACACCCGAAAAAATACCCTTTTTTACGGAAATAAAGGATGCGGCGGCCTTGCTCTTTCTCATCCATTTCCAACGTACGTCTCATACAGGCGTAAAATACACGCGCACTCGCGAGGAATCACAATTTTCGTACCTCGTTCCCAGGTGCGAGTTTTGTCAACGTCTCACGATAAGACTTAACCGTCACTTCGATTCTCGAAACATATTAGAGATCGCACTTTATCATGTATATAACTCTGTCGCCTTCCTCACGTGCTCCTTCTCCGTTTGTACGTTCCTTCATTTTTTTCGCGTATGTATGCTGAAGAACGTTAGAGGTAAGGGTAAAAAACGGGGGAAAGACATTTTGTCTCGAGCAACGAGCCACGATCCTCATACACGTGAATATCGCTCCAACCGTTCGTTTTTTTTTCTCAGCTTTTTTTCTCAAAAAATCTGAACTCGCGATACCGCTAAAAATTCTCAATCTCTCTTTCGGGAGGCGCGGGAAAATCCTTCCGCGAGCTCAACCTCGCACGTGTGTTCTCTCAACGGCTTTTGCAACTGTCATTTCGTTGTTCGTATACGTCGTTCTTCCTTTTTCTTCTTTCGTATGGTACGCGACGCGCGATAGAGAAATCTGTCGACTGACAAAGGAAATCACGCTCGTTCGAGACTTTGAAAGTTTTCAACCCTTCAAAATTTTGACTCGTTCATTTAATGTAATTTTTTTTTCGTAAAATTTAGTATTTTATTTATTTTTTAAAAAATGCACCTTTATTGTGAAAAATGTTCATCAGTGATGAAAAAAGTGCCACGCCCTCTTTAACTCTCGTTCTTGCAACGGTTTGTCTCTTTTTTTCTCTTTCGCATTCAAGTGATTTTTGCAATATAATTATTTATTAATTTTTTCATTATATCACTTTTTTTAGTGTCGATGAACAGAATAACAAAATTATATTCGCAATCCAAAGACGATGCGAAATCTATTTAACATGCGAGTCGAAATATCCGCCACCCCCTGCGAGAACCATTCATCACGCTCGCATTTATTCATGAATCGTCACGGAATCCATTTTCGGGCAAAACAAGGATAATACACAGCTGGCACTGTTGGCGGACGCTTAGAGATCGTCCAGGCTCAGATTGCTCCCGGTCCTGGACTTGTGATTCATATTTACCCGGGGGCTCTTCGAGTTTCCCTCGAATCCCCAAAAATTCCGACCTGACCCATTGTCCCGGACTCGACGACTTTATAGGAGATCCTTGTACCAAAGCGCACACACGTGCGATTGTACATTTTGGGAGTCTGGGATCGTCAGGTGATAAAGACAGTGCCACCTGAGACACTGACCAAATTTCACGTACATTTTATTTATGAATCATTTAATTACTCATTAATTACTCATTGAATACAAAATTGAACACATCGATTAAAAAGTAATGTAGATAAAAACAATGAAAAGTAAACGGTTAGTCATGAAAATATACGAATTGTGTTTAAGAATTTCGAATCCACGTTTAAAAAAAATGTTTGCCAAATTTTAGCGAAGGTTGAATCGCATGATTGCATATTCGTGCCGAATAATTTTGAATTCTCCAAACGTCGGTCCGAACGATCAGTTTTTATTGATGGAAGCGAGAGTATGCGTTTCGTAAAAAGAAAAAAAAAGAATAAGAAAGAGAGAAATGAGAAAGGAAGAAGCAACAGCTCGGAGACGAGGCGGGCGTTTTTACCTTCTGTCCGATCTACATAAAATATCGATTCGAGGACGTAAGCGTAGAAAAGTCGACGAGTCACGAAGAAGACTCGCCCAATTCTTTCGCTTATTCGAATCTTCTCTCATACCGTCTCACTCTCTCTCTCTTTCTCCTCTTTCCTCACCTTCTTCCCCGCTCATTCTTTCTGGTGCTCTCACGGAGCGCGGCTACTGCGAATGGCCACAAAGAGAAATCGTTATTTTCACGGCTCGGTCCGATTTTGCGCGGTGCTGCATCCCTCGCACCCTCACTTGCCCCTAAGATCTCTTTCTACGGAAATTCATTATTATATGTTTCTTCCCCTCCGACTTCCCGCCCCTTCTCTCATCTTGGTCCCTCTCTTTTCTCTTCATTCCTATGCACGTACATGAGTCTCCACACTCGTGCAGCACACACGTTCTCTCTAACGATCCGCCGAACGTAATTCATTTTCAGCCCTTTGACCGAAGAAACTCGTCGAAAATATACTAATAACGAGCAAAATCGCATTCCTTCACGAGGACATTTTCATTTCGTGATTATTCCAGTAAAAATAATTGTTACAAAAAGATGAATAAAAATGGATATAAAATCAGCTAGAGGATGATGATAATAATTATATCATTCAAAAACTAAAGTTCTTATTTAAGTTTCTAATGAGAAATTCGATGAAAAAGTTGACTCTGCGAAAAAGAGGGGAAAAAATGGAGGGATCATTATTCCTGACGAAACGCTTTTCTCTTCGGCACTCGGGACGACGCGAACGTCTAAGCGTATGTACATAATGCATCGAAGAAAAATATACGACGGGAATATCTAAGATGGAAGATCGTATTAGAGCGCGGAGGGATTTTTCCTTTCTCCTGCTCGCTTCTTCATCGTCTCGTTCGTCTTCTCAGTTTTCTCGCGCATGTACGAGCCCGCGTTAGAGTGTCTTGGTTGCATCTGCTCCTATATATTTCTCGATCGCCATTCTTGTTTGCTCGCCCGATCTATTGCGCAAAGTCCAACAAAAGAACCCGAGATTCTTGCAGCGACGAAACGATGCACGTCAGACTTCCAGCATCATACGGGGGAGGTCACAACTCCACGGGATCCCCTACACGCTTTTTTTTATTTCTATATATACTAAAATTACAATTCAGAACTTCCTGTCAACCGACTTACGATTTTATTAGGGCCTTACATCATTCGATTATTATGCCTCGGTTATATACCTCCTTTCTTAACGTCCAAAGTAACGAGACTTGAAAAACTCGGAGATTTTCTCATCGCGATCTGACAACGGTCGAGATACCTTTCAATTTCATGATTTCCTTTCTTCTCGATTTATCCTGGATACGTCATGCAGTATTAATTCACTTGTAAATTATGAAAAAATAATCACGTATAAATATTAGATGGAGAAAAGACAGAAAGAAACGAAACGAGTCGAAATAAAAAATGAGATGTAAAAAAGCAATGGCGGTCGAGCCATCGCGGCCCGTAAAAATTCTCCGCGCGGAGAAAAAAAAACGGGGAAAGTATTGTCATCGCCGAGGAGTTTATGCAGCGATTGAGAAACTCTGCGCGGTTTTCGTTGCAGTTACGAGATTGGAGTCTGTATCGGGGGAAAGGATGTAGCAGGGGGTTAAATTCGAGAGCCAATAGAATAACAGTGTGTTTCTCGCGTGTTCTCGAGCCAAGGGGCCCTTTTGCCAAGGGATGACGAAGGGGTGGAACTTTTTCTTTGCGTCAACAACAACGCCGGGGGAACGCCAGGCACGATAGAGACTCCTGCGCGAGGAGAACTGGTTTTCGGACTTTTACCTCATCGTGGGGTGAGTTTAAAACCGTTAGGTTGGTCGCGTGCGGAGATCGAGGCACGTGGCCCTTCTCGAACCTCGATTCCTTACTCCGTTCTCTCGGCGCGTCTCTTCTTCTAGCACGCACGCTTACAAATCCGCGCACACACGCTCGAGGCTCTCTCTCTCTCTTTTTCCCTTTCTCTCTCTCTCGATATACCGCACAAATCCCCGGGCACATTTGAAAACCTCGGGCCCTCGTCGGTAACGTAAATACCCCGAGTCTCCCGCGATTTAATAGCGAGCCATGTATACCTAATACTCTCTCTCTTTCTCTCTCTTCTTGCCTTCAATTTTCCTTCTGTAACTTTTTTCACAGCTACCCTCTACGCGAGATTCTTGTCAGTCTTGCACACCTTTTGATGCACAAATATGATTCTTGGTAAAAGTTTTGATACTTTTTTTTCTGTTCTCAGTGAGATCTTTGTATGTTTATTTTTAATTTTTTTCATAATTTCCATAATTTGGTAATATTGTGAAAAATATTTACACAGACCTTATCTTTATCGGACAATTTTTTAGTATTTTTTTGAGTATTCGTTTACTGTTGTGATTGATTTTTTTTAATTTACATAATTTAAGTATATTATGAAAAATTCTCAGGCCGGAAACGAGGGTGAACTTATTTGAGTTGATCTCTTTTAAACAAGAAGACACGTGCGAGAGCCTGGTATCGATTACGGTCTGAAAAACTGGGGATTTGTATCCGGAGACCCCGGATAATGGTGAAAAGTAGTCGGAGGTGGATGGCACGAGTTGATCTTTTCGATAAACGCGCGCGGATACGAGCTGATAGAAAAGTGTGTTCGAGGGAGTTGGCCAAGAGTCGGAGAGCAGATGCGTACCGGGAGAACAGTTATATTTATAGTGCGTGTAAACGGGGCACACGCGGAGGTACATATACACGAGAAAAAGGTATAAACCAAGAGAAGAAGCCCCCAAAAATCATCGTGGTGGTCGTGAACGGCTGCGGCGCTAAAGAGCTTCTATCTCCTAATGAAATTTATACCATGACCCCGCGCAATACGACTTTTTACCTTCGGAATAACGGAAAAAGAGGCACGTGCTCGGGAAGGCTAAAAAACGCAAGCTGAGAGCGACGATTCGATAATAATTTTTAATGCAGAAACAGATGGCTCGTGGCGGCTACTACATTAAATGCGCTCTTATTTTTCGAAGAAATCATTCAAAGCTGGAATCATTGTCGCGCGTACGAAATTCAAAAGGCGTTTAGACGATAAATATATTCGCTTCGATTTTTCCTTTGAAATTCGAATAACCTCGAAATCGCATCACGTATTCTTCATACTCCGATGTCGAGGAAAAAAAAGTATCTCCTTTGATCGCCGCGGGCGTAAATATTCGATAAGGAAATGAGCCTATGCATATGAAAGAAGGAGCTTCCGTCCGACGGTCTCGCAGTGTGTGGCGATCCTGCTCCATTCCGAATTGGCATCTCTCGAACCTTTGAGTGATATATGGTCCACGCTCGGTGGGCAGTTATATACCAATACGTTCAGACCATTCGGCTCTTCCCAAAATCTACCCTCAAAAGATCATGAGAAAAATATCGTGCTTCGGGATCGCTTGAATTGTCAACGTTTTAATATTTTTGTAAGAAACTTTTATAATTCAGAAAAAAATGTTACCGCGCGCTCTATATNNAAAAAAAAGGAAATCGATACAGGGAGAAGTTTGGAGGGAAAAGATGAAAGTTCGAGGTAAAGGGACGCGTCAGGACGAAGCTCGCGAATACGATTATTTGAATATCCTGTATTTAAGATTCGTCCGGCGTAGGATGCCGTGATTGTCAGGTTGGTAGGCAAGTCACGTGGATTCGGCACGTCATACACGTCAAACCTAGCCGGTGCACGGACCCCACCGGGACTAGCTCGAAACGTTACGCTACTTTAACCACTCTCGCGACTGCCGCCTGGGATCGTGCGGCCCGTCGAGAGGGAGAGGAAAAAAGAAATACGTCGAACGTTTTACATTCTATTTTCACGCTGTCCTGACTACTGCCTCTTCCAGAAGCCTCTGCGTGCATTTATATTTCGAAGGAGCACCAGGGAAATCTCCTAATCGATTTGTGCTGATAAAAAATCGACGAAGAATTGATCATTTTTGTAAAAAAAAAATGCTTATAATTTATCGTATTCTACATTTTTTTGCTCTGTAGTGAAAGCTTTTTTCTAATTTTGAGCATTTATATATTGAGAGTACTAATATATAAAAATCAGAAAATGTATAGGGGAGGGGAGGGCAAAATGGGGTGCGGAGGGCAAAATGGGGTACCCCAAAAATTTGGTGAAAATTTACAATATTTCAAATTTTTATAAAATTTAATATCAAATAGTCTTTTATTTGCTAAGAAC
>JAPYYX010002490.1:0-20633 GCA_030522605.1 Cremastinae sp. B BG-2022a | reverse complement strand
AAAAAAGTAAAGGAAACTTCTTTGAAGTACTAGAAAGAGCCATGCAAAATTTCAAGACGTTTCACCATCTAGAAGTCAAGATATTTAGGATTGAAAATCTCAAATTTAACACGTGCTCTTATGGTAGAGAACTAAAAATCGTGATTTTCAACAATAAATATCTCGACATCTACGCGGTGAAACCTCTCAAAATTTGGAACCCGTTTGCTGATCATATAAAAGAATATTTGTGCAAAATTTCAACGAATTCCTAAGAAAACGAATAAACGAGACAACCACCTTAAGACAAGAGAGACCGAAAAATAAAAACTTTTCTATGAAACCAAAATTTATTCTTGCAATATTGATAAACTGAGATTAAATATTTGCATACGGGACATCAAAGCTGTAATAATTAATGAAATTTCGTCTGAGTCAAAAACCAGATTTTTAAAAAAGCGAATCCGCTATTTAATTCACGCGACAAGCGAACTTCTGGACTACAGAATACAGAACAAATTAGAGGTACAATCCGTGGAAAATGAATAATTGAAATGAAGAAGCTCGTACCTTGAGGTGAATCATATTACTTGGCTGTCCAAAGAGTCCGAGTGAACTGAGAGGATGATGCCACGTTCGGCTTATATACTCGCTAAGATTCTTTGTTACAGTTTATCAGGTTCGAACGACTGTTGGCCTGTTACGTTATAATAACGAACACGTCTACGAGATGTTGCAGTCTTAACCGGAGTGCATTAGGATATGATGCCCCCGGTCGGTGATGATGATCGGTATTATGGCACGCTCCGTGGGAGGAACTCGACAGGGATGAGAGGAGAAGCGACAGAGAGAAAAAATGCGAGGAAATACTCGGAATAATCTTCCCTTCACTCGTCTCTGTTTTCCTTCTCTGTCTGGATTTTTTTTTAATTTTATGGTTTTATTTCGTATCAATCTTTTTCTGTTTTTCCTCTCCCTCTCTTTTTCTTTTTCTCTCTTTCTCTCTCTCCTTCTGTTGCTTCCTCGTTTTCTACAAGGATTCAGAAAAAAGGGGAGAGGATGAGTTATAGGCGCCCCGACGGCATAACACGCCGCCGCGACCGCTGACGATCGTTCTCCATCAAATTTGCTGGCGCACGATGGATTTTAATCGGTCGTGCGTGCCCGGCGGATCACGCCGATCGCAAATCCTCTTCGTTCCTTTTTCCATCGTTAGCGTTCTTTTCATCTCTGCGCAAAGCAGCTTAAAAATGCGACTCGAAAACAAATTGAAGCCGAGTTTTATCCGCAAAAGGTTTCAAAACAATGAAAGGATTGAATAAAATAATTCTGCAAGCTAAATATAGATTCAATTTCATTGGTGAACCGAGGGCACAAATATATGGTCTTTATATGGACTCTATTACACAAGGTTCAATATCATCGCGTGAAGAGCAAAATATCAATGTATGAAAAGCTTTAGCGTTTCCAGCTGCACGATAATTGCGCAATCGCAGGAAAAAACGATTTGAGTTAAAAAATAAAAATTCGATTTTTTATATTGGTCGGCTTATTTTTCCGCAGACGTTTCCACCACGATATATATCTCTATCAAGCATTTCCAGCATCAAGAGCTAGAGTATACCTTCATTCAAATATTTATAAGAGAACTGTAGGGCACACACGAGATCGATTTTTAACTCGTGAAATTTTGCAGGGTCGCGTGCGGATAAACATCTCGCGAGATACAGAGGAGAATTCAACGGAGGAAATGCGCGGGGAATAAGGATTGGAGTCCTGCATGCAGTCAACGAGCCCAATCGATATTCCTGACTTCCTTCTCATTATTATATTCCCAGTTATGTAAAGACTCCGATTCGTCTCATATCGTCCGTTAACCGCATCTCCTTCGCTCCATCCGATAAAAGTGTGCTATTAAAAATTGGAGACCGGAAAAAAAGTAAAATGGCACATTCCGGTTTCGCCGAACCGTAATTGAAATTCCGAGAGGAAAATTCACTTCTCGAGCACAGGTCGCATAATAATTCTTTTTTTTGTGTGTTTTCTGGAAAAAAATGATTATATTTCAATTATTAAACATTCTTAAGGGGGTTGATCGAATATCGATGTTATTAGATAAAAAGATCTGAATTGAAAATATGTTTTGATCTGGATAAAAGTAGACATTATTTTTAAAATAAGTGTACCTCATCGACCGATTTTTTGATAAAATTAATATCGAAATATCTATATAAATTCTGTACAGTGTCTTATGACGCGATGATAAGTACACTTATTTAATCGAAGGTTAAGTATATTTCTCGATCAGACAAGTCTGATATTTTCCAATTACCTCTTTAAGGAGGAATTATACCTATTTTTAAAATGGTAAGAAAAAGTTCAAATTTTGTAGACGTGTTTGGAAACCTAGTAACCAGTAACCTAGATTAGAACAGATTAGATAACCTAGATTAGTTTTAGACTAAAATTTTTCGGCATTCTTGCCATGACACATTCTTATATTATAAGGAAACATATTTCTAGCATAGAGATCGAATACAGACATTCTCCATGATTTTTAGGTTAACCCCCCGTATAAACAAACAGAAGAAGCACAGCATTGTCAATTTACGTACAGGTTTTTTTCAGCTGATTTAACAGAGTCAAACTAACTTTCGTATTCAATAATTATCTTTTTATATTTTGTCAAAATTTGACTGATAAATGCTTCATATACTACTTGTTTCGTAATTCTATGAATTTTTATAATTTTTTTATTTTAATTTGTTGAAATTGACTACATCAGCAGTTCATTTGACTCAACTGGAGCGAAAGGACCTCCTCAACTGAACATCAAAGGTTCCATTAGAGTTTTAAAAAATGCATGGTATCGAACTATTTTTTGATAAAAACGTGATTTAATACGAAAAAACGTGAAAATATTTCACAACTATGGACGCCATGAATAAAATCATCCGATGACGACAGAGTCAATCAACTTCATCTTAAGTAATATTATCCTAATAATTTTTCGGAAGTAATTTTCAGTGGAATATTTCAAAATGTAGTCCAATCATATAAAGTTGATGGAAGATACGTGAATTTGGTCGTTTTGTCACTGCTTTTCCACAAATCTTATTGGCTCGCGATAGCGCGAATTCGTTCGTTTGACCAACTTCATTTTTTATCGTATCTGAAATTGGCTCGAATTTGGTCAAATGTCAAAAATTGGTCATTCAAATCGTCTGAGAGAAAGAAAAAATCATAAAGTGAAAAATACAACGAAAAGAACAAGGAAACGATTACATAATAAATCTATCGTGCGAGAAAAAAATCAAAAAATTTAAAAAAACATGGAAATAAAGAAGATAAATAATTAATTGTGTGAAAGAAAGCCAAAAAAGTGAAATAGGTAATATAGAAAAGAAGAAAGGAGAGAAGATAAAAAACCGCCAAGATCACTTCGAACATCCACAAGTACCTTGTTTGTGATCATATTTTCATGTATAAAGATTCATTTTGGTAATTATCTGTCATATGATTTGAAAAAAATGTTATCGTTAAATCGTTGCGAAAAATGGGCCAAATATCAAACTTTTTTCTTAAATCAACACCACGAACCGATCGCGAAAGCGCGCGTATCCATAGTCTAGTAACCATTATTTTTCCTGTGATTCAAAAATAAAAAATAAACTTTTTCAAAAATTTTCTACACGGACTATCATTTGACTAGTAAATACTTGATCAACCACCATAATAACATTTTGCCGGAAATATTTTATATGCAATTGAAAATTAAAATACATTGCTTGATATTTGAAGCATGAATTTTTTCAGGTTTATTTTATTGGATGTACGGCCCTGTTTTTTGACAGGAAGCTCGATAACGAAAATTAACGTTTGCGAATTTTCCTGGCACGTCACAAGAACGTTTAGTCCGGAAAGCCAATTTCCGCATATATACTGTGATCCGAATGATTTTATTTATTAAAAGCTTTCGCGTATGGAAAATTTGGCGAGTAGCCCGACGTATCGAAGTTCGTAACGGGAGATTGCTTCGCATTCGATAAAAGTCACGAAAAATTCGTCATTCGAAGGTGAATCGAGATGAAGAGACTTTTCGATGACGAGAAAAAATTCGGAAAGTCTTTGTCCAGGGAAAAGCTTCAATGGACATTTGTCAAGAGCAACTGCGAGCAGGCTGGACAACCGGCCGAGTTTCCGACAAATTTATAGCTCGCATAAAATCTGTTCAGCCCGGATTTTACACATGCCACGGAGACAAAACGGGAACGGGAAGTGTCCGTCAGTGCGAGAGAGATGAAAAATACATCTATGTCTATATTCTAAATAAACGCGAACAACGAAACCGTAACACACAGCATCACGCTACAAGTTAAGCATTGTGGAACGCAATTGTTCAGCTCTCTCTCTGGATAATAAATTGGAGCGCATTCTTGGCATGAATTTGGCCCTGGTATTGGCTACTTCAAAACGTATCCATACGATCTCTTTTATTTTTATTTATTTTTATAAATTTATCTCTATGTAAAGTTTTTATTTAAATTTTGACAGTTATTATTTCTCTGTTCATGAAGCTTCTATTCTGATATTTATGAAAGCTTTTCCATCCTCCTGTGCATGCGATAATACCGGTTTTTGGAATCGTCGTGTAATGTAAAAACCTTTCGATCTGTAATGAAAAAAAAACTCGTATGACTGCCATACATTTCCAACTTGATAATGTTCCGTTTTCACGATTTGTACTGATATCCAAAAAAATCTGATACGAGAGCAATTATTATCCGATAGAGACGAATCGTGGACCATCCAAAAGCCATCAAAATTTACTCGAATGTATACTATTTTGAATATACCGACGATCGTGGACCCGTGGTCGATGTTGAGTTTCGGCGGTCCCACAAGTTAAGCTGCCATTGGGCGCGGTCAATACCTGGATGGGTGACCGCTTAACTTTTCATCGGCTAACGAGTCGGCGCTGAGCGGGAGGTGGTTTTTTCTGGGTTTTTCGACGTTTGACAACTTCGAAAACTGAAGTCGGCTGCAGACGCAAAAGGGGGGGGATAAAGGCTGGTAAACGGAAGGTTGTAGATAAGGCAGGATTGTGAGTCGGCTGTAAAAATCCAAAAGTATACACAGGATAATCAATACTACTACTACAACTACTACTATCTTGAATTTTCAAAATCGAACAATTTGAACGAAAAAATTCCAGTGTCCCGGTATTTATGCCTCTCATTGTATTTTTACTATCGTTTGGAAATAACAGAAAAGAAATAAGTCGTGATTTCAGCCATCAGCAATCCAATTTTACCTTCGATTCGGCGCTGTTATTGATTTTTCACGAAATCCCGCGCGAGGTCAGAAAGTCGTTAATTTGTGACGTAATAAAGTCGTACCGTTCGAAAGTAGCCTCACGTATTTGTATATTGCTTGTCGTAATTAGTGTACGCTTTTTGTAGTTAGTATACACTACGTTACAATATGTTATCATATATTTGCATACTTTTTAGATACATTCTACGATTGCTCAATCTTTCTGTTTGCAAAATATAAAGCTTGCCAATTATGATCTCATTCGATTAAGTAAATTTAACACAACTACGCTCCCGGTTCAATTGATTGCGTTCTTACTGTGATTCGCGTATTCGCTCGCTTGCGCGACAACTCCTCGTTCTCATTTCAGGCAGGATACTCGATGAAATATCCGCCAACGCGAGCTCCGATGGGATCGAGCCGAGTTCTGAGTATATTCCCGAAAAAGAGACGAGAGTGAAGAGCGACGTTCGATTTCCGATTCCATATCAGAATTTTTTAAGCAAATATTGAACGTCTACCTTTGCGTGGATTAAAATCAAATTTTTCGCTTTCCCATCCGCTTCGCAGTCATTATCTTTTTTCCTCAGTTATATATTTCCAATCGGAAAAATCATAAAAAATTACATTCGATTACGAGGTAAAAAATAATACGAGATGAATAAGAGAAAATTGATGCAAATGAACATCAAATACAGTTATAAATATTCATGGAAAATGAGTTGTACCTTCACATGTAAGATATCAATGCAATGTTTTTTTGCATCTTTTTTACTTGTCTCAACGCGTGTCTCTGAGAGGATGAATAATGCGAGTCTGTTGAGAATATCGATATCCGAATCGTATCGACGTTCCTGTTGCTTCCTTTTCCTTGACGCTTCGGTAAAACGCGCTTCAATGAACAATCGATGTACAGCGGAGCCGAAGTGTCCGGTCTGTGTGACACGAATGGAGAATAAATGGGAAAAACATGTCTGACGTTGAAGAAAAATTCCAAGTGATATACGTTCATTTCTGATCCTCGAATCTATCTCGAGTTCGGACGATTTTCCTATGAAAAACGCATTGCATGCGAGCCTTTCAAAAAATCTACAGATATAAATGTGTTCTTTTTTTCGTGTCCTTGTCCAATAAACGGGGCTCTTTCATTTCTCTGACAGGAACATTTTCAAATTCTCGTTACCGTGACATCCGCGTATGTAACATTCTCATTTAGAGCATCACTTTTACCAGGAAATAAAAAGGATGCGGTCGTAATAATAAAAATTGAGAGCAAGCGGTTTTTCTCATTTTCACGAATAATTTGTCGAACGAGATATGAAAAATGTACACGGACTTATTTTCTGTACTCTTTCCATCAGCTTTTTAATTTTTCAACATTTTTTTTCCATCAACTGCGTGATAGCTTGATTAATTTTGAAAAGGATTCATCCCAGATACGAGTGACAGAGTCCACGGCAATTTGTAGCTGCACCATGAAAAAAAATGCTATATTTTTATTCCCTTTCGCGAAATTCTCTCGTAACGCGCGTATGCGAAGTCCAGAGAAAAACAGTAGCATCCTGGAAAATTTCCCTCAGATTCATGCTTGACCCGTCGTAATGAGCGAACCGGTTAAAATCACTTTGCCTGTAATAGCAACAAAAAACTACCGCAAACTACCTTTTCGCAAATTGAAAGACTTTTTCATTTGTCCAATGTTAGGAAATTGGAAAAAAATGTATTCAAACGAAAATAAAATTTTATCCGAAAACGTCCATTGTCGTATCGAGATTGTTCGAAAAGCTTTGATCATTTGAATATTGAATTTCGCGATGCTGAACATTTTAACAATAAAAAATGTAAAAAATTCTATAAGTCAGAAACTGTATGGAATTTTTTCCGACGAACCTTTTGATGGTTTGAAAATAGGGTTCATAATGAAGACCATTGTGATAAATAAAAAAATAAAATAAAAAATGCTCGAAACCGAGAACAACGAGGAAATGAGTTTGTAGAGATGATGTTCAACGTTTTTTATTTATTTTTTTTAATCGGTAATGTTTATTGGATAATCCATACCGCGCGGCATGAAGATCGCTATTTATTTACGATTGAGTCTTAATCGCGATTACACGTAGAATTCCCCGGTTAAGTGGTATATCTCGTGTTTCGGTACGTGAAATCTAGCGGGCTTAATGAAATGATACGGGTATTACCGGTATGAACGATACGTTAAATTATATTACAGTTGCCTCATCGATTTAGCCCCGTAGCTTAAACTGCAAATCTCGGAGCGAGCGCTCCGCAAACTTGTATGGATAATTTCGACGATTTTACAAAAATTCTCCCAACTTCCTTCTTTTTTTCATAATTTAATTTCACGAATCAGCTCCCCGGATTCTCGAAGTATTTGAATTGAAAATTATTTCAAACGATGCTCAATCTTAATTTTCGATTCGATTTATTTTTCATTTTTTTAAAACGAGAAAAATAATTGAGCACGTTGAGACAGCAAGATAATTTTGTAATGATTGAACTTTACAAAAATTATTCCAACTAAATTTTACAAAAAATCCACCAACTTTTATCTTTTTTTATCATTTAATTTTACGAATTCACTCTTCAGTTTCAAAAATTATTTGAATAGAAAATTATTTCAAACGTTGCTCAAACTTCATTTTTGATTCGATTTATTCCAAATTTTTTAAAGACGAGGAAAATAATTCAGCATGTGAGACAGCATGTGATGATTTCGTAATGATTGAACTTTACGAAAATTCTCCGAACTGAATTTTACAAAAAATGTACCAACTTCCATCTTTTTTTTCATCGTTTAATTTGAAGAATCAGCTCCCTGTATCCTTGGATTATTTAAATAGATAATTGTTTCAAACGATGCACAATTTTCATTTTTGAATCTGTTTATGTCGAATTTTTTAAAAACGAGGTAAATAATTTAGCACGCTTGGGCTGAAGGACCGCAGTCGATGGCCCATTACAAGAAAAAAAATTAAAAAATGTAGAATATGTAAATACCTGTATATATAAATAAAAATGCATTATAATAAAAAATCATTTAACACGTTGGACAGCACGATAATTTCGTAACAATTCAATTTTACGAAACTCTCCCAACTGAATTTAACGAAAATTCTCCCAATTTTCTTCTTTTTTCTTATAATTTAATTTCACGAATTAGCTCCCCGGATTCTCGAAGTATCTAAATTTAAAATTATTTCAAACGTTGCTCAATCTTCATTTTGTATTCAATTTATTCCGAATTTCTTGAAAACGAGGAAAATAATTCAGCACGCGAGAGAGCATAATAATTTCGTTATGATTGATCTTTACGAAAATTCTTCCAACTGAATTTACAAAAAATGTACGAACTTCCTTCTTTTTTCATCATTTAATTTTACGAATTAGCTCCCCGGATTCTCGAAGTATTTAAATTTAGAACTATTCTTGAATAATTTAAATAGAAAATTATCTTAAGCGATGCACATTCTTAATTTTTTATTGTTTTTTTGGACTTTTTTAGAAACGAGTAAAATAATTTAGCATGTGAGACAACGAGATCACTTCGTAATGATTGAACTTTACAAAACTCTCCCAACTGAATTGTACAAAAATTCTGCCATCTTTTTTTCATCATTTAATTTCACGAATCAGCTGTCCGGAATCTTAAATAATTAAAATAGAAAATTATTTCAAACGACGCACGATCTTAATTTTTGATTTTATTTATTTCAATATTTTTAAAAACGTGGAAAATAATTTAGCACGTGAGACAGCATGATAATTTCGTAATGATTGCACCGTGGGCGTGCAGATTTTCTCTCGCTGAGGTGAAAAAGAGAGTGCAAGAGAGATAGAGAGATCATCTGTAGTGCTGTATGTGTTTTTAGCGCCCATCAAATGAAACCGTTCTCATGTTTTACACCGGGAGAAAGAGAATATAATGCACAGGGAGCGTAGAAAACTCTATCTTTTTCCTCTCCTATACTCTTTTCTCTCTCCTTTTCATAACTGTGAACGTGATGAGCTCTTTATCCCGAGGTCACTATTACACTCGTCATCAGACATAATTAACAAATCTTCAGTATACACTCGTCTGTTATACTATGTAAAAAGCATTCCCCATCCTTCGCTCGCTCTCTTTCTCTATTATTTCCATCTTCGTCTGGATTGCAACGATGAGAAGACACTTTGTTTCATAACGATGATGCCGAAGGAAAGCGCAACCGAATCGCAGCCTTCAAATCAATTTCGTTCGCAATAAAGATCATTTTTTATTCCCTCATTAATTACGTGTCTCTCGAGTAGTAAAAAAGCCCGGGCAATTTTTTGTCCCCCAACGAGGAGTCATTTGTTTCCGAGTCGATTTGAGCCAGCGCTGTAAAAATCATTTATTCTTTTCGAAGCTTAAAATGTATAACGAGGAGATTCTTAACCGGTGGAAATAATTGGTTGCCTCTTTTTGAAATCGTAAAGAAAGGAGATACGAAAATCGATTCGGGATCGATCATCGATCACTATCTTTTCGTTGCTTCAAAGAGTGAGAGAGAGGGAGAGAGAGACTTAGAGTCGCATACGGCTCGTTTTCTACCTCCTTCCCTCATCGCGTTTGTGCTCGAGTGAACGAGAGCTGAAAAGGAGATCAAGCAAACGCGGCTAATTTCGCTTTAATGGGAGCCACGAATGCTGCAACTCGAATCCTCATCGTGGATGTGGCATAAGACCGTGGGCTGCTACAGAATTATACTATTATCCCTGCGTACAACATCCTCCAAAAGTTACGAGAACCAACTATGGAAATAAAAATCGATAATAATCTACATTTTTACTCACATTTTTTATAAAATAAATTCCCGGAACGTCAATATCACATTTAATTCGTATAATTTGTTAGCTGTCAAAATTACACCATTAAATGTACAAATTAGTAGAAGATATTAGAAAATACTTTTTTTTCGTCGATTTTATTATGAGGATCGAGATCTCGTATCGAAATAATTACCAGCCAGAGATGTACGAAGCTCTATGAAATTTTCTAAAGTAAATGTGCACGTGTGCGGGTGTGCGTGATGGAGAGACGCGCGTATGGCAGCGCGGATCCTCTCCTCTGAGACTCTCCTCCATTGTGCAATTAATGAGAGCGTTAGTTACACACGCCGAGAATTCTCTTGTGATGCTTCATCTCTCTTTCTCTCTCTCTCCCTGACGATCGCGTTGCAAAACACCTCGATGAGAGTGAAAGCTCGCGCGATATATATTTTAAAGTATATCTATAAGTCAGCTTGGATGGTAAACACCTCCCAAAGGCTTCTTTCTCCATCTTTCTCTCCCTCTCTCTCCGACACATCTATTCTTGGCTGATAAATCTTATTTTATTTCTAAGCAATTTGTAAGTGTCTTCAGAATAGAATTTATTGTTCTTGCTTCTTAGCTTCGACAATGAGTCTGTGACGAGAGATTTTTCAAATTATTTCGTCAATTTTTCGATTGATCGTACATCTTTGGGTGACGAAAGAAAAAGAGGCAGGTATCGGAACAATCAATAGTTACTTCACACATTTTTTTATTGAAAAAAATACAAGTAAAAGAATGAGAATAAAAATCTGTACAGAAAAATATGGGTCCTCGGGCCCCGGGGTAACGAGAGTCCTTAATCTCCTGGAGAGTAAAATACTTTTCTTTCGATTCGGTACATAAACGTCCGAGTACACGTTTCGAGAGTTCGCATATACATGTGTATATATATAGAGTTGTATATTATATGTGTGTATGTATATAAACACGTATGTATGAACAACATCAAAAGAGCACTCTGGATTTTCCTTTTATTTCATAGAAAATGCGCTCGTCGATCATCGTTCGTCTCGCGAGTTATATAATATCTCCGGCGTATCATCTTTCTCCTCGTTTTCTCCTTTCCCGGCGTAGGTTTTCGCAAGCTCGGATGGAAGGCCGGACTCGCTCGACTCGATCGTCGCCTCCTCATTTTTCACTCTCCCGGCGACGAGTCTCGAACGCACATACACCGGCGGCGGTGGAAGAAATATAGATACGGACGCGGCGTGGACGTTGAAGCGCGATGCGGGAGCTTTTTCGAGACTCCGAGTCTCGCCCCTTCCCTCTTTTTTTTCCTCTTATTCCTTTTTATCGCCCTCCATTTTGTTTCCTCTCTCTTCTTTCCTCCCTCGAGAATCGGATCTACTGAAAGTTCGGCGTGCCGTAGGTCGAGCTCGGACCGCTCGGCCCGAAATTCCCTCCCGAGTTGCCGCCATTGTAGCCCCCGCCGCTGTAATTGTCGATCGAATTCGAGCCGGTGAACTGATAATTGTTCCCCCCGTTGTTGTAATTCCCGTTGTAGTTGTAGCCACCTTGATTGCCTTTACATAAAGCAAAAAAAATTCATTAAAAGGTATTCCTATCATGAAATGAAATATGTGACTGGAAAGAATTTTTTTTTTAAATAGGAATGAATTATCTATAAAAACGATTATTGGAAAGAAAAAAAACAGTACTTTACCCAAGGTGCAAGCGAAAAAAAGTAACTTTGAAAAAATCCAAATTTGCACGTAAAGCAATGGACTGGAAGGTTTTGCTACATTTGAATTACTTTTTTAACCATTTTAAATATATGGCATCAGGCAAAAAACTAGAGAATGTATTAAAAGATAAAACTAGAATGAATCCATTTCCCACATAAAACTGTAGAATTACCAAGTGTTTTGAAAAGATATTAAAGTTTGAAATAAAAAATGTAAAAATTTAAGGTAAAAACTGTTACATAAGTCCCAAAACATTTCTTAAATCAAAAACATGCAGCTTAAAAAGATTATTTTTTCACTTTTTTGATAGTAATCGATAGTTAAAAAACACTATTTCAGGGATATTAATTAGAATTCAATAAACATTTTTAAAACCTTAACTTCATCAATTCATTTGACCCAACGATTATTATTTTTTTCTCTAAAAAATCGTTTAGTTTGAAAAAAAAGTTTTTAGGTATCTACCTCGATTGTAATTGTATCCTTGATTGTTATTTAATCCTCCATTGTTGTTATAACCATTGTCATTGAAGTTGTTGTTGTTATAATTGTTATTGTTCAGATTGTTGTTGTTGTTGTTGTAACCATTATTGTTGTTGTTGATATTGTTGTTGTTGTTGTTGTTATTATTATTGTATTGATCCGGGAAGACGGCTTCACCCTCGTATCTAACGTCGGCGTGGAATCCCGTTCTCCAATCGGCAGTGTACGTAACTATCTGAGTCCTTCCGTCCGGAAGTTGTACGCGGTATTCACCGCGGACGGTCTCGCCATCGCTCGTCTCCGTGCGACCGAAATCGTTTCCGGTCGCCGTGTCCTTTACCGCGTAACCAAACTCGTACGACTTCGGCTACGGCAAAGAGCAGACAAATGTGGCATAAAGAGAACAGTAAATAAAAAGAGGACGGAGCGGAAAAAAGGACGAGGAAGAAAAAACGAATGAAAAGAATTCGGAATACATTTGGTCCACTTGCTTTTATCGCTCTCCTCTTTGTTTCTTTATTTATTTTTCGTTCTGGCGGAAAAAAAATTCGAATTTCAATCGCAGCGCCACTTCTTTTGTATACGAAATGAAAAAAAGGGAGATGAAAAAAGTTGGAAAGTAGAAAAAAGGAAAATTGAAATGGTAATGGGTGGCGAAAAAAAATGTACTGGTCATGGTATAACAGAGTCTCGATAAATAAGAGAATAAAAGAAATTGGACTGAAAAATAAATATTCATGCACTTTTCGCGGCGAGGGTCTCGTTAGCAGGAGCGATCTCTTCGTTAGTGATGTTCACGAATCTTCGAGCAACTCCGCGGTAATGCGTGGAGCCAGCTTTTACGGAAAAGGATCACGTTTTTACGAAATTCCGATTTAACCGGAATCAAGGGAGCGCGCGTGGGGCACGGAATCCCGTGATATTGCCCGGGGCGTGATTTTTTTGCAGTGGAGATTTTTTCCCCTTTTTTCATCTCGCGAATCTTTTTCCTCTCGCGAGTTGTATTTTTTTCCCCTTTGAACCCCTCGCGATTTTTTTCCCAGCTGCATCAGCGTCGCTCATTTTTTTTTCATTCATCACCCCCGTGAATTTTTTTTAACTTGCTCGCTTTCGAGACTTTTTTTTCCCTCTCCGGATAGCCATGGATTTTTTATTTTTTTTTATTTTTTCGACCTTTTATTTCCACCGCCCGAGGCGTAAAGAAGGAGAATGGTGCGGTTTTCTCTCCTATACCTGGGAAAAGAAACGTGGTGTGGCCAAAAGAGAATTTTCCAGGGGGTTGTTTCACCGGGTGGGTTGCGCGGAATGCATACAAGTGCACTCTCTCCGTCTCTTTTTCGAGCTCTCCGAACATCGTTTCTCCTAATGCGGGCATTCAGATTCCCCGGTACGATTAGCCAACCGGCGATAAATGTCATGCTATTCCCACTTCCTGGCGTTCCTTCTCTCTCGCATTAATGTTGCCTGTATCGCCGTCTATGCTATTTCTCATGGCAAAAGCCATCCTCGGTTGAACCCCCGATCTACGCCCCTCTCTCCGGGTCAAAGCAGCCGTTCCGCCGAACATTTTTGCCCGTTGCGCACACACGTGCGCGAAATCGCTTCTCCGGAGAGTCGAAAGAAAAAGAAGAGGGAAAAAAGAAAACAGAAGAGAGAGAGAGAGAGAGAGAGACAAAAAAGGGAAAAAACAACTCCTCGAATGAAATGGCGGAAATCCGTAAGTGCAGGGCGTTTTGCAACTAGAAAAGAAACGCTGGCTTTTTTCCTTCCCAATCGTCAGATAACACGCATTCTCCATATGCAGCTCAAATGATATCCGATGGCGGAATTGAACCTTTCTTTTTTTTTCATTTCTTTTTCCCATATTTTTTTTTTCGTATTACCACGTTATCGCGATCGAAGCTTTCAGGCAGATCGATATACGTTTCGAATTTCGACGAGGAAATTGATAAAAAGGGATCACCGTTGAACAATTCTTTTAAACAAAAAATAATGAAAATGCATTTTCGAAGAAAGCGAATTGTTTGAAATCTTAAAATCTCTGGCACTTCATTTTCTCGCGCATAAGTATGCACGTGGTACACAAATGTATATATCTTCGTCGTTGTGTATACTGAAGTGAAGAAGACAATGCTCGCCATTTAGAAGCGTGCGACACTCCTCGTTTATTATTGCACCTGACTATTCTCCTTTCTCACCACTTTCCCCAAATAAATGATACAATTGTTATCCAGCGAATTGTGCGAAGAGAAAGAACGGCAAAAAAAATCAGCGCGAATTTTTTCGTTTTTTTTCTTTTCCTCCGCGACGAAGACTTTTCAATTTTTTCTATTTCGTTCCCTTTTGTTATTTTTTGGAAAGAAATTCGTTACCTGGCTATCGATGTAATCTTGGTCATGATTGTGTCCGTCGCCTACGGGTGTTCCGTAGCTGTTTGTTATGCCACCGCCACCCCCCTGATGGTTATTGTTGTTTCCACCTAGAAAATTACCCGGCGGACCGTACTGATTGTTCAGCGGTGGCTCGCAGTGTACAACCCCGAGACAGAGCGCCAGAGCGATTGTTATCTAATCAAAATAATGGATACTTCTCAACAAATTGCACATGTATTAATAAATATGCATTCTGAAAAATGCGCGTACAACATTGAAGAAACAATCATTACACGAAATCGATATTCAATTTCTATTCAATAAACGTTCGTTATTAAATGCAAATATTATTTTTAAATGTTTATTTGTGCTTTTCAGTTCACCGGATATATGAGATGTTTTATAAAAATTATTCAATATAAATTACATGCAGAGTTAATGGTCAACAGTTGGTGTACAATGTATACATCTGATGAATATTATGTGCAAAATTTAATCGTTATTGGTTGAAGGTAGTTCGAAAAAGAAGTAAATATGGTGGGTTTATTTTATGGAATTTCCGCGTTGCAATTTTGTGAACCTTCGAAATTCTCTCATTGAAATTGAGTGTATGATTTTGACTAAATATTTTTTTCTCCAAAACTAGACATCAGATCATGCTCATTTTTGAAAAATGTTTTTACAAAGGGCTCTAACACCTTTTTTTTCTATGAAAATTGTAAGAACCGTTTTTGAGTTATTTTGAAAAACTGATTTTTTTAGCGATTAACACGGATGTAAATAGAAGAATCAGAAAACTTAAAAATCAAGTAACTAAAAAACTAGGAGTTGAAGTTACTTTTTTAAATTAATTTTTAAATTTCTTATGCAAAATATAAACTTTTTTAAATTTTCGTAAGAAAACAATTTTTGCTATCAAGCTACCTTGAAATCAATCCATAATATTTTTTCTGAATTCGTTTTTTTAGTATATTTGCAATTGTTTTCATTAATTTTTCATTAATTCTTTTCGGAAGCTCCGGTGGTTACTTGACACGACCACGGAATTCTCAGCAAATAGGATAAGGTTAACAGGAGGTTGTACTGCAAATGTATCGATCAATCCGCGAGGCAGAATGGCGTATAATGATCATTAATTAGCCCGTCTGATTAAAGCAGGACAAGATTGCTCTTCGCGGATTGCCTGGTGAGCCTCCCTCGATCAATACGAACGTTAGTCTAATTATGGTCTTCAGATTATACAACCGATAAGATCCTTCCCTCGTGCTTATCCCGTTCAAGTTGCCTTCTACCAACCCTCGAGACAGGAAGAGCATTATTAATCACATGATTTTGCCCAGATTTATCAAACTCTAAACATTTTCACACAAAAAATGCAAAAAAAAATTACATGAATCGTTTAATATCAATTATTGACGAAAAAAAATGCACATGAAATAAAATTCTCATGTTTCACTCGCCGCGAAAATTGTCAAATCACTAAAAAATCACACGAAAAAAAAGATTAAAAAAATGTACGTAGGGGGATTTGAGGGATGATAAAAAAATAGTCGATGAATTTTTACCTGACGCACTGGGAATTCCATGACGTTTTACCCGTGTTAATCGCACAACTGTGAAAATGTTCGACGAGGATGTGAATTCATGTGCGCGCACGCGTCACGAGCAAACGAAAAAGTTTAAATGTAGATCGCGCACGAGGCTTTCTTATATATGGCGGGAGACGCTCGAGTTTTGGCTCAGCGTTAACGCATTTGCGGCTAGAAGGGGACGTTATTACTCTGTCTCTCTCTTTTTTCCTCTTTCCACGCGTTTCCTGTCACGTGACTATTCCACCACTCGAGCAGCCTGTCTCTTCTCTCATGCTTGCCCAAACAAACCGTCCGATGATCACATTCCTCTATCACTCAATGCTTTCCTCTTAGATCCGAAGGAAACGAGAAAAAGCGCTCATTCGCCCGCCACAAGCCACTAAAGATTAACGCAGATTTTATCAGGACGAGTAAACCGCGCTCGCTGCCTCCTTTCTCGGAAACGTAATTTCGACGCTCAGCCGAGCATTCACGAAAATCTACATGCCTCCTTGAATATCGTTTCTCGTGAGATTTCAATACTCTCTTGTACGCTTAACAATTGAAGATCCTTCGATCTCGATCGGTACGAGCCATTCGACGTTGAAAATACTCGAATTGAACAATATGAGATTATTCAAAAATTGAATGAATGAAAAATGAATCGATCCGTACGAACTATTCGACGTTGAAAATATTCGAAATGAACAATAAAATTATTGAAAAATTGTGGCAACGATAATGATAAAATTTTTACTATTGAAAAATGAATCGATCGGTGCGAACTATTCGACGTTGAAAATATTCGAAACGGACAATAAAATTATTCAAAAATTGTGGCGACGATAATGATAATATTTTGACTCTTGAAAAATGAAATTTTTTGTATTGTAGAAATTGCGCAAGAATGAGTGTATTAATTGTGTAATTTCGAAAGCCAAAAATCGTCGAAAATTTCAAAAGAATTGTGAAACGGTGATTGTAAAAATAATTTTTGCCAGTTGCTTCCGGGGATAGTTTCCAAAATGCGAAAAATTCTGAAACGCGCTGTAATGGGTTACGGAGGAAATAAGAATAGAGATGCGCGTGTGAGGACTCGAATACGTTCACGGGACATGCACGCGTTTCGTGTGTCGGTTAGACAGTTGAAGTACTCGGATGGAGAAAGCCGTGAGGTGCTCCGCTGGCTGCTCTTCACTTCTTCGCATTACCTCACGTCGTGAGATCGCCCGCAATATCTCCTCAATTTCTCTCTCTCTCCCTCTCTTTCTCTCGCTCTTCAACCCCTCGACTCTCTCCTCTTCTTTTTCGAACGGACTAATTGGTTAATTGGCTAATTGAAAGTTGATTAAGGGCCAGTTATCCAGATTCTGGCTCGATTCTTCCCCTTCTTTCTTTATTTTCCGATTAATGGGTCTCGACGAGCTTATTTTTTTCACGAAAACAATATATTGGAAAAGAATATTCACAAAAAAATATGATCCATTATCGAAAACTATTTTAAAAAAATAGTAATAATGCGTGTAATTGAATGAAGTAAGAATAAAACATTTTTCAAAAAAATACAATAAAAAAAGCATAATTATACAGGACCGAAAAAGTAATTATGAAAAAAATCAATACTTAAAAATATTATCTAAGAAAATACTGAATCAAATGAGTGTTTTGGAAGAGTTACGAAATTATTACAATATCATGATTGCTGGTACTAAGTGATCGAAAGAAATTATGAAAAAAATTCTTAAACGATATTGTCTAATAAAGTACAAAAAAAATCACGTGCATGCATACTTCATGCTCGTATCTTGTATGCATTTGTGCGTAGAAGCTTGATCGCTCGAAATCTCGAGACGTGCCTCCGTGTTTGACGGAGAAAAGTAGATGCTTCTGTGCGCGAGAGCGAAGTTTTGCGTCTGACCTATTATTTAACATCTCCTGAGAATTTCTCGTTACAAATGCATACACGTATTTTTTTGATGCCTCTGCACTCTCATCCATCCTACGTATATCTCGAAAATCATTTTTTCCTCGCGTTTTCCGACTCTTATTACTTTGTTTTTCACGTAGCCACATTTTTTTCGGCTACCAGTTCCCACAATATGGACGAGCAGACAAATTGGACGATTACGTACACTGATAAGGTTCCGGTGAGTCGTAGAATTAGGATTTAATTGTGTTTGTATACACATATAACGAGGGTACGATTACACCGCGCATTTACGTAATGTATTATGCAAATATTACATATTATAATTTTCAAACGTGACCTGAAAATCATTGTGTATAAATTTTAATTGAGATGTGATACAGGTCGATTTTTCATTTTTTCACATGAAAATTTTATTACTAGATTCCTTTTACAAAAATTAAATATCTGAATATTAAACACGTGTGTGCAATTTTGATCCTCATTCTCATTCTTGTGCAGACATTAGAACACCAGACTGATTAATTACATGACATGGAAGTTGCATTTGCACTTTCGCGAATTATGATTTTCAAAGGATCCCAGTGAGTCATTTTAGCTACACATATATACAAGTAAAAATTTGCTAAATATCAATCTGAAATTTCTATGTGGGAATTTTAATACTGAAAGTGTCGTCAAAAGAAGAAGGAGCCTTTGAGTTTGAATACCGCGGTATTTTGATGCACACACACATAGTTAAACCTTTTTTGTGTGGATATTAAAACACAAGCTTACCTGATTAATTGCTCGACAGGCTACTCTCGCTACCCGCTGTGTTTAACTAGAGGGACTTTTGGTTTGATCTTTACGTTCCATCTAAGGACCGCTTCGCGTGTGAAGCAATTAAGGCCTCCACCTCGGAAATACTCCATTTATTCGTACAGTATTAATCTAAAGCGCTATTCGCCTACACACGTACTTTTACATGCGCGCAGGAATCTTTGAATATAAAACTCTGATTTATTTGTCCCTTGACACATCTGGGTTAGAAATATCGACCAGGAAATTTAAAATCTTTCGCTTTACTTAAGAGTAATCGCAAACAAGAAAACGTTACTAAATTTTGTAAATAAAATATTGTTAATTAATAAATTGTGAATAAAAAATAATACTTTTTTTGAAATTTTGAATATCCTGGGAGAAATCCGTAAAAACAAAATCACTAGAGACACCGAATGTTTTTTTTAAATTTCAGTTTCAAAATAGTTTTTTATTAATTCATAAATTATACTTCAACAAAAACTCTACATAGGGTAAGAAGGGGGGGGGGGTGGCGAAATGGGGCATCCCAAAAATTGGGTCAAAATTTTCAATATTTCCAAATTTGATAAAATTTAATATCATATAGTCTTTTTTTGCTAAGAACATTATATTTGGAGATTTAAAAACACATTTAAATAAAAATTAAAGCTAAGAATCAATTAACATCGCAGGTTCAAAAAAAACATTTTCTTTGGTAATGAAACACATTTAAGTCAAAATCAAAATAAATAATTAATTAATTACTTGAAATAAGACATCAAAGCTAATAATAATTTAACAAATTAAGAAAAAAAAATTTTTTTCGTACTTTTTGGAGAATTACCCCATATTGACCGCTAAAAAAATATTTTTTTTCATAAAAATTTTATTTCCGCTGAAAGTTTTGTTTCTTTCCTTCAATTGTGATTAAAAAACAAAAGATTCAGCATATTTAAATCCTTGTAATAGAAAATTTTTCTTAAAAATTGTTCTTTTTTTTGAAGAATATAAGTAATCAAATTCAAAAAAATAATTGAAAAAAATGTTGAATATCGTGGGAGAAATCCGTCCAAAAATTACTAGAAGCACCGAATGTTTTTTTTTATTTTCAGTTTTAACATAGTTTTTTATTAATTCATAAATTAATTTTTATCAAAAACTTAATACACATTTTTTATATGTATATAGGGTAGGGGGGGGGGGGCAAAATGGGGTACTTAAGAAAAATTTCCGATTCCAAGGGTTTCAAATATGCTGAATTTTTTGTTTTTTAATCACAATTGAAGGAAACAAATTCAATTTTCAGTTGAAATAAAATTTTCATAAGAAAAAATTTTTTTTCAGTGGTCAAAATGGGGTACCTGTGCAAAAAGTACGAAAAAAATTTTTTCTCATAATTTGTTAAGTTATTATTAGCTTTGACGTCTTATTTCAAGTAATTAATTGATGATTTATTTTCATTTTTGTTTAACCCTGCGCGGATCATATGAATTTTGCTGGCACCACGTCTTTTTCATCCTGCAGCTTATATCTTACATATTCAAAAAGAAAAAAATCTGAAAACATTCTGGAAGACTCTCCATTGCTCATACGTCAACGTTGAATATTTGTTTTAGCGATTGAATTTTTTTGATCGTTTAAAGAATTTAAAACATATGTAACG